>CAMXCT020005890.1:668262-790762 GCA_947184155.2 Cladocopium goreaui
CTCTCTCTGTCTCTCTCTGTCTCTCTCTGTCTCTCTCTGTCTCTCTCTGTCTCTCTCTCTCTCTCTGTCTCTATTCTTCGGGGTTGGTGCAAGTGTTTAAGGCAATTCAGTACATAAGCAGCCCAGCGGGATGCAAGTGTTTCCTCTCTCTGTCTCTCTCTCTCTCTCTCTCTCTGCTCAGCCTATACCCCGCTGAGCTGCTTGTGTATTTAATTGATTCAATCAATTAAATGAGAACTCAAAGAAAAGTGAAAAAGATATTTGGCGAGGGAAGAGGCAGATTAGTTAGGACTTTTGGGGCTGAAGGCTGTCTGCAGCACAATGTACAATCCTAACAAACACATAGATCAGACTGGGGAGGAAAGCCTTCCACTACTTGACATGTGAGTTAGGAGCATTCACTTACTCGGAAAGCGGCAGTTACCATTACCAACAGTTTTGCCAGTTTGCGCTGTGGCCGTGTAAAGTTGAACCAAATGGCTCATGAGTATGCACTGTATACACACACACACGAGATGGGATTACCATGAATTCAACCCAAATCTAAATCCCAACTCATGTGACATGCCGCGTGCTCCAAAGGCCTCACTTAACTACATGAGATGGGACTCAACAACCAATTTTTACTCATCTATTTCCTAACTCATATCTCATTTTCAGCTATTCTCAGGACGCTCCAGTGCTGCGATAGCCACTTGAGTTAGGAGTTACCCTGGCAACTCCTATCTCACAGAGGGACACTGCTCAAAACATAGAAAACTTAATACTGATTTTCATGTTTTTTTTGTTTAAAATGCACTAAAACCCCTCCTGAGTTAGGACTTACATACATTTTTTCGATCCAAAAAACAATTTTTACATGAGTTAGGAAATTCAATTTTCTGGTTCGTCCGCAGAGGCCTAAGTCATCCTGACCTAGTATATGGCTATCTATCCCTAGTTTTATCATGTTTTATCTAGTTTATGGCTATCTATTGACATCTCCTGCAGTGCTCAGATCCTCATTCGCTTCGAGCCAAAAGCATTTCCGGCCTGCGAAAACGACTAGTCCATCTGTGGTTCCCTCTTGTTTCTCAAGACTCAATAGACACTTCTGTCTGTTGCTCAAAAACACTGCATGTTCCAAATGTTCCAATCACATTCTTAATGACATGCTTAAATTCACCATTTTCCGCTGCTTAGATCGTGAGACGTTGGTACCGTAGGACGTCAGTTTACAAGGCAAGGCTTCTAAAGACACTAATATTGTATAATTTTGGTGCGTAGTAATTTTCTTTATATCTGGGCAGAACAATCAACCTGCCTATTGACCCACATGTTTGCTGTTTGCCTCCCCGGTTCTTTGGTGGGTTGCCCTGGATTTTTTGATGGTTAAATAATGTCAAATACCAAATTTTAACAGTTAAATCAAATCCGGTACTGTAATTAAATCCCACGTGTTTGATCTTGGCATACCAATTTACGATGATTAAACAATTATGAAAACATGTAAAATTCCGTATGGCGATATGAATCTTCATTCTTGATGGTTGACAGAAACTGAATAATACCCTACAGGATGGTGTCCCCCAGTTATTTATAAGTTGGTTGATAAACCCCATTAACTATATATAGTTATCATAGTAACTAATTCATAGTAACTAGTTAAACCATGTTAAACCCCATAACAGTTATATAATTATATCTACCATTATCTGCCATAAATCATTGGTTAAACTAGATCTGCACACACCTCTTCAGGTCTTCACCATAAATCTGCCTGCGTAAAGAGATGGTCCAGAGTGATCCCCGGTAATCGACTCCTGAGACACGGCGATTTATGAATTCAATGGATGTGTATATTGTATTAATTATGTATTTATGTATATATCATATACGGGCAAATTATACTAATTCACTGATCTGAAATAAGGCGATTTTGGGATAGTTACCCCTACTAATCCTACTAACCATCATTACAGCGAGGTCGCAGTGAGATCGTTATAATTTGCATATATATATGATTGTAACTGTATATACTCACCCAAAATATGTCAGAGGTAAATGACAATTCAATCCACTCATCCGCCCATATCAATCGAACCAACGCATTCAATGCGTAACATGAAGGAATTTGAAGCCACATGGATCCACTCGAATGTAAAATATACCAAAGGCTGCCTTCACGGACAGAGACACTGAGTGTCGCACATGGCCAATCGAACGCGCTGACCAGCCACTTCCTCAGTGATGAAGACCAGAAGCTGGATAGAAAAAGTCATGGGAGACGCTCAGAAAGCACCAGTCAAATGCTAGTTAGCTGCTAGTTAGATGCTAGTTCCTAGGGACATGACTGGAAAATCAGTCATCTTTGGTCAGATGACTTAGCGTTTCCCAAGAGCTCCGAACCTTCACTGACCATACTGACCATAGACTGCACTTCCACATGGATCCAAACCGATTCAGACAATTTTCCACATACCAAATTATCAAAAGAACTTCAGTCTTCATGCCAAAGTGAAAATCCTTCACCATTCACACCTTTGAAGCTCAACGTTAGGGAGCTTGGTTTCACGCTGCAAAACCACAGTAAAACGCATGACCAGCTGTGACCAGCTCTCTAGCATTTGGGATCTGATCAAAGGATGAAATAACGTTTGGATAGCTGGATGCTGCAGTGATGCGGGGCAACTGGGTCCTGATTGAAAAGTAGATTGTATCGTTTACCCTGTTTACCCTCTGGTAAACTAACATAGCTATTGAACATAGCCATAGAAATAGTGAGTTTTCCCATTAAAAGTGGTGGATCTTTCCAGTTCGTTCTGTAAACGTTTACCAGTTCGGGTATATTATACACATAATATATTATATATTATACACAGATTATGTGACATACTCTATTAACACACATAATATACCCTCTGGTAATTTAACATAACGAACTGGAAAGATCCACCATGTTTCATGGGAAAATCCACTATTTCAATGGCCATTTTCAATAGCTATGTAACAAATTACCAGAGGGTACATCATATTCTACACATCATATACCAGTCTATGATGATTCCATCAAGTAAATCTCGGGACACCACCGAGGCCCTGGAACGGACTCCACCAAACTCCACCAGCTCCACCAGGCAACGGAGGACACCAAGCTGGGAATCCGCAAAGGCGCTGGCACGACTTCGGATAACCTCGGTTTTTGGCAACGTTTACGAACCAGGGAGATGGTCATGGTTACCATCAAGTGGTTATATGGTTATTATATGGTTATTATATGGTTATTATATGGTTAATGATTGTTAATAATAATCTGGTTGGTGGTTTTTGCGAATGTTTTAACCATCTTGAAAAATATGAGATCGTCAATGGGAAGGATGACATCCCATATATGAAATGGAAAATAAAATTCATGTTTGAAACCACCAACCAGTTTTGTTTTTTGGATTTCACTCGGGATTTGATTGGGGATAAAATCGCCCATCAATTCCCATAATCTTATTGTGGATCAGCGTTTTATTCAGGATTTATGGCGATAAAAACATGCTTTTCTCCACATGGTTTTCCCCATATCTTCCTAGTGGGATGACAAAGGTTTGCGGTACCAATGTTCACCCCCTTTTTGAAAGGTGCCTTCTACCCCAATCCCGGATAAACATATGTATGATTTTGTGTTGGGGGAGCCACTATTTATCTGGGCGAATGATAGTAATTCAATGTTTTTTTTGGGTAGTTCAATGATGTTCAATGTAACTTACCAAGCTAAAAGGTTCTCATAGTTAGCCCCTACTAATCATAATCTGTGGCGACGCCGTGCAGTAAGTGGAGCCGATCCAGGCTGCCTAATTTGGGCGTCCAACTCACAGCGTAAATCTTCTTGGGAGGTCATTATCACCTGCTAACTCTGACGTGATATCTGTTTGGACCAACAACATGATGTAGAAATTAGACATGTATCATCATGTATCCATTTTAGACATGTATCATGATGTATCCATTTCATTCCATTTCTACATCCAAATTTCAAGATGTCTTCCATCTACACCACTCTTCCACATCGCCAATCTAGCACAGCCTGCAGCCATTTTCTTCGCTGGCCCCTTTCGGCCTGAGGTTTTCATCCTATAACCAGGTTCACCCCAAATGGCAGGGCGTGGAGATTTGTGCCAAAATTCAAGATCCATGCGACACAGAGGCCATCACCTGGCTATATATATATAATAAATGTAATTATGCATTCTGAACTGAACATAGATAATTATAATTATAAGATATTATAAGTATATATATATATACATAAACAATGTGAACAAAATGTGTGTTCATATATAACTGGACCGTACTGGTATATGAAACCTTTTTGGCCCCTCCCCATGTTCCAAAGAGGACTCTTCAGAGTTTCCACCTGTTGGACTTCTACTGCTATGATCATATAGCCATACTGTGGATGGAAAACATCCTGCACCAGTTGGTAACAATTTGCAACTACGAATAACAGGATAAACATGGATAAACCATCTGGCAACTATTGCAGGCCTTCTTCCATCCACAGTAGGTCTAGTAGGTCTCTGGCTTTCGGTGGCCATATTTTCTTCAATTTCCTGTAGAAGGCACCGGCGGCCAAGCTGGGCACGGCCACCACCCACGCCACTGACACGTACCGAGGTCAACCTCGTTTTGAAAGTCACGGCCGCCATGGCCCCCGGCCGCCACTGAAACCGACTGCCATTGATGCTTCGAAAGAAGGTGGCATTGTAAGGCAGCAGTTTGTCAAGACTTTGGTTTCCGAGAATATCGAAAGGGGAACACAATCAACATGAAAATGAATGGCACACCAGCAATATCAATTGAAGTAGCAGCTACATGGATTCGATTCAAAGCAAAGTCTAATCGAATGTTTTCCACCCTTATGGCTGATCGTTGCGCCCATCAAGCCTACCATTGACCAAGATCAACCTACGAGTTTCTGGGTTTTAGTAGACGTAGTCTGGTTATATATTTCTCTACTCAGGACTAACAAAAACCTTAAGTGGACATACGCTCTGATACTTTAACATAGCTATTGAAAATTGCACATATATGTGTATACTATATATTATTTACCTAATAAGAATATGGAAAAACATGTGTTTTTCCTGTTCTCAAAGTGTTAGTCACTATCTCCCATTCCCATGACTACTGAGACCCCATAAGGGAATGGAAAACCGGAGCAATGCCCCCCATCCAGATACCCACCGGAATGACGTTCGCAACGTTTGGCAGTTGATTCAAATGTGGGTTTCGCAGCCGAGAAAACTTGGAACTTGGACTGCCAAGAACTGATTCGTTCTACCTTTTCGACACTGGAATTCCAACGATGCGCGCTTCTAAGAAGCGGTGCCGTTTTTTGGTGGAAAAAACCGTTTGTACGTTGCCATGGGATTTCAACCACCGAAAAAGATCTTAAGTAAGTTGATAGTTGGGATGAAATCCCTATACTATATAACCTGTACCTATGGCTGTGTTTCGACTTATAAATGGAACATAATGGAACTGCACCTCCAAATTGGGACATGACCACATGCATGAGCAACATGTGGCATAGCGCCTATCATCCACAAACACTCAAATACAGAGCATATCGCGAAACCCAAACCAGCTAAACAGTTCAATCAATAAATAAACAAACAGGCACTTTAATCTTACGAGTACAAGTTTCCAGCTTGGAAAAGTGCAACTGCAAACCAGAAACATCAACACGCAATCTATCAGTGCTGCTGAAGCATCTCCGTTTCCAAAAGGGCTACCCCACTGGCAATGATAAACAGCTTTATGGAACATAACCGTGCTTAGTGGTTGAATAAAAAATGAGAAATAAACTAAATCGGCCATCTGTAGCTATGTTACCCTCTGGTAATTTAACATAACTATGGAAAATCACCATTTTTTTTATGGGAAAATTCACTATAAATGGCCATTTTCAATAGCTATGTTAAATTACCAGAGGGTAATTATGTTAGATTATCATCAAATACACATCTCTGCTGCCAACAAATGTGTCATCTCTTCAATCTTGCTGGCAGGATATTTAACAGTTTTTGTTTCAAACATTGTGCAAATTCGACTATGTCACCATTTGGCTGTATACATCACCGTCTTTACTGCACACATATATACAGTAAGTATACATATGTATACATATGTATACATATGTATACATATGTATACATTATATAACCATTATCATCACAAAATATATGATACACAATCTTAAACTTGATTGTGTATACATGTAAGACAAGACTAGAGGATTATTACCTGTCTCCACAATTCCACAATTGTATGTGTCCTACATCCTTCTCTGGCACTGTTTTCGTGGATTCGTTTTTATAGCAAGAGTATCTGGATATCACTGGATATCCCAATTATCCAATTGATAGCAATTCTTTTTTAGTTTTACCTACTAAACCCTGTAAACTATCCATCTAAGGTTGACAAGTCGACCCAGGTATCTGTTCTTCATTTTATTTCTTTTTTACTGTGCGTTCGGTAGAACTCATCAGGCTCCGTTCACAGCTCCAGCGACGCTGGAAACCATGAGCGCTGGAAACCGTTGCATGCTGCACCTGGCGGAAACGACGAAAAAACGCCCCGTTGCGGGATGGATTCATTCAATGAGTCAACCAGGATTGCCCATATTTGCCCATGGGTAACCAATGCCAACAAGTTGTATGTGCTATGGTCAAAACATGTTGTATGTGGTGTGGTCATCCATCACACAATCAGAATCCTGATGGATATATAAATATCTACGAGAACTAAGGGATTGATGACCATCCCCAATACGGGAATGAAACTAGTTTATGTTTTTTTTTTTTTCTATGGCAACAAAATATGATATTTTTATCCGTTTGGGATTGAATGACTTAACCGACTTAACCACAAAAAAGTCGCTGATTTAGAATGACCAAATCGAAGCATAGTCCTGGTGGTTGAAAGAAGGTTGAAGCAACAAGAAATTGAAATGGTGGTGCTTTATGGTCGTTGATTTACAGTGAAAAACTGCAGGAAACCACAAATGGCTTGTTTTTTCACTTTTAACCTGCAAATGTTCCATAGTTGCTGTAAATTGTTGTAAATTGTAATGTGGTCACAGTGGTGACATAGTTACTGGAAATAGTATATAATATTATATAATATATAACTCATGGTACCACCTAACATAGACTTCACTTGTTCTTGGCATAAGGAATCTTGAATATAATTACCAATATTGGTGAGTTTACCCAATGGTCATGGCTCAAAACAAGGATGCCAAAGGAGCCAGCAATACTGCTCCAACATGCTCCAACTATGTGAGCCATGCCCCTATAAGTTGTCAGGGAACATGCTAGAGTTCCCAATCCATGGTGTCGAACCGAACTTTTCACAAATTGGCCATGAATTGGCCAAGGTCCATCCACCAGTTGGATAATCTTACGCATTGTTTGTTAGTGCCATATAATTATACTGCAGTAAAAACCAATGTTGAGTGATTAAATGTTTGTTAGCTTCATGGCTTTTAATCCTCACCAAAATCCCTGGTTTAAGCCTCTATCGAGTTCCCACTGTTGTTGGTTGACGGTTAACAGCCTACTGGGTATAATCCTTCAATTCCCATTATATCCCATCTCAATACTTTCTATTTAATTCCAACCCATATTGAAGACATGCCCAATTGAAATGATTCCCCCCAATCCAAACCATCATCTCAGGTTGTAGTTCCCATGTTTGTTGATCAGATCCCATTTTTTGTTGACTTACTGCTTTTAATCCTCGCTGTATCATCACATGTATCATGGTGCCCCCGCCATGGCGATCAATTCCCATCCCCCTAACATTTTTTGCACCCCATAGAGTCACCATGGTTCAGTCGGGGATGAGTCACCACCTATCTGGGACCAGAAAAAAAACGGGGGTGTTTAGTAGAGGGATTGGATTAGCATGGCAAAGGAAAATCCATCATTTATAGATTATTTTCCATTAATGATGATTTTAATCTAACTAATTTCCATCATTATTTTTCATTATAAATGGCATTTATAGATTATTTTCCCACATGAAAACCTCCATTAATATCCATGAATCTAATTCTGCTTGGTGAAATCTATCTCCATCCCCCAGTGCCCAAGTCCCACCTTCACAGGGAGGACTTCAAAGCCACAGGCGCCACGGCCGGAGCCGCACTCGCCGCACTCGGCACCGCGGTTCCGCGGCTCTCGCGAGCCTCGCGGCCGGCATAGTCCCGGGCCATCATGGCACCAACCTGGGGAAGTCAGACTACCTGGAGATTCTCATCACCCATAGGATCCATGTATGCTATATATATGGTAACATTTACCATCAATATACCCCAAATGTTAGCATATATACCATACATGGATCCTATGGGTCATGGGTTCATAATGATTACCCTCTGGCCTCTGGTAAACGTTTACATAACTATGGAAAAATCACAATTTTTAATGGGCAAATCAACTATTTCAATGGCCATTTTCAATAGCTATGGGATATCCAGATATAACTGGATTCATGAACCACTTGCTAACTGGGATGAATCATGAGAAAGTGGAGTTTTCTGAGTCTTTATGGGATTGAATGATTTTTTGCCATAGTGTTTTGATGAGTTTGAAGAGGGTTTTCAGGAGTTGTGGGTTTCAACAGTAGGTTGTTGGGGGGTCTAATTGGGTTTCATGGTGTGTTCTCATCATGGAACCAACACATTACCATGTCCCAGTCAGATGTGAGTCTGGCAGATTCCTGTGTTTAGGTCCTGGAATTCCGCTTTTGGGGGATCAAAGGCACAGTCAGTGAGAAAACAAGAGAAAACTTGGGATATTTCTAGCATGTTCCTAGTCAAGAACTATAATTATAACAACAAAATTATCCCAAACTCCAGTGGAATATTCCGATCTGTTCAAATTACTAAAAGACAATAAAACATGTTTTTTGGGATTCAGTTTTTCAGTCCTCTCCAGTCACCAGGCCTTATCTCCCATCATCACGCATGGAGCGTTGGTGTTGCCACTCACTATCCTCATGGAATCCATCGGATTGCAGGTGTGTGTTTTTTTGTTTTTTTCCAGCATTTAGTGATGATAAAATGGTGAGTTAGACCTCACTAAATGGTAATATCTATTGATAATATCCAGCATTATTATAATACCAAAGTTTAGACCTCATGGTAATATCTATTGATAATATGATTAGAAATCTAGTGAGTTAGTTTTAGACCTAAGTACCAGCACCAAGTCTAACCATGTCAACACTCAGTCTTAACCGTTGGCTTTTCGGCATTGCCGTGGCAATGCCGTATGATCTCATCTATCCATCTGAGACACCCAAGCCCAAGACCGATAAACGTGAGTGTTGATTTGCAGGTTTCATGCATTTAGAATTTATTTATATATATATATATATAATGTACACACCAAGAATCCAAGGCCAAACCTCAACATCACCATTTTCAATAGGTCATTCATCTTCCAAACCACTCAAAGTGGGATTTTGTGGGCGCGTTCGTGGAGATTTCACGCAAAGGGATAACAGGCTGGTGCCCCAGTTCGTTAGCTAAGTTGGTGCAAATAAGTCCAATAACTATGGTTCATAGGTGATATATCTGTATAGTTAATGGGATTATATAACCCATTTATAACTGGAAAACACCACCTTGAATGACTGGCTTGATCAATTCGTGATTTGCTGTTGCCAATGGGTTTCTTTTCTCGGATGTTACTTTCAGATCTGAAACATGCTGAAACCACCAACCAGCTTGTGAACATCACCAAAATATTCTCTGACTTTGCACCCGCACTCTTTGTACCACTGGTTGATACTTTCGATAGACCGTATCCATTCAACTCCACTTCTGGTGCTTAAATAATGTGAAATAACCCTATTTTCTGTCAATTCTTGGAAATACATTTACACCATGGACACCGACACAACAAATTCAGAACAAAGAGTTTGAGTGAAAAAGAATGTACCTTCATCATTTCCCCTATAAAAAAAAGGCTATGCCATTGGGGATTCAATCGCCATTTCCAGACAGACCCACATATTATGTCAATTTGGTTGGCTATTGAATCCCATTAAATCCCATTAGATTACATCAAACCGCCATAAAACCACGGCAAAACCCACCAAGGGGCCCCTAAGTTGCGCCCCTTGGAGCCCTACAAAGGCGACCGCCAAGGATCACGGGCATCAGTCCTGCATCACAGACACGTAAGTTGCGCACACCCTGAACACGGCCTTCGGGGTCGCCTGGATGATCTGCGATAATGGAGAAAATCGATGGGTAGCGAGCTATAAATTACCAAAATTTCTACAACATTTTTGGAGATTTGAGCATGTTCAACCATAATATATATATATATATTTGACTGTATTTGACTGTGGAATTTCACGTCGCCGCCAAGAAGCTGGATTTGACCAAGCAACAAAGGGATTTAACAGACGCACGGTGGAATTTGACGAAAACAGGTGGAGAAAAATGATAATTTCAGCAACAAAAATGGAACGTCTCTGACCAACAAACCGTGGGATATTGAAAAACCATAAAACAATATGAAACATACCTGTAGTAGAAAAAAACACAACTGACTGATCCAAAACAGTCCAACCACATTAATCAATGAAGAATACCATCACGGCATATCACTGATCATTTAGGTGGGGCCATTGAGCAGGTTTCTAACGGTTGGCTCGTTCCAAATGCCTGTGCAAATAAACACAGAAAATGTGGACCAACCCTTAAGTATGATAGCTTATCATACTGATCCTTATCCCTGAGACTCATGGATCCAAGTACTCTCTGATCTGACTCCTTTGGCTGGCACATGCTGGGACAAACACAAAAGCTGCCCAGTCACAAACAGCTTTGGGATCTCCAACGGCTCCCATGGGTGTGGTGCAAGAGTAATGCCAGGTGGTCTGAGAGTTCTTCAAGATATAGTTCTCGATCCTGAAGCTAGCCAATTCCAATTGGCTCATGGGTCAATATTCATAATATTCTATGGATTTTCCCGAAAAAAATCATGAATTCCCGATCGTGTTGGTAACCAAAACCATCCAATGTTGCGCCAAATTCCTGATCCAATTCCGACCTATACCCAACTCACCTCACTTGCTGGACGAAGCAGGGACAAAGGTTCACCTCTCACCATGTCGAATTCAGGTCAGATATTTCACCGAACCGAGATCCTATCTTTCGTCAGCCCCACGAACGCGTGGGAAGAAAGCTGGAAGCACTGCAAGTCTAACTTCAATCCAAGGTGGGTGTGTATTACATGATGCTAATCAACCTCCTCGGCAACACCTCAAGTCACAAAAACAATGAATCCCCTGACTTTCCCATGAAACAATGATGGCTTTCCAGTCCGCAGTGTTTAAATTCCTGAGCTGAGGGCTGAGGGCTTCATTTTTGAAAACTGACCCAAAACAATGGTTTTGGAAAGATCTTTTTCCACTTAGAAACATTAAACGTTGCGATTGATTTATATCGTTTTGTTATTGATTTATATTGATTTATGTCAATTTATATCGGATTGTCTGGTGTCTTACGAGTACACACCAATCAGCCCACTGAGTTTGTCCGCATCGAGCCAGCCCGCTTTTTACAAGCATCTCTTCCTGTGGACCATCTGCACTCGGAAGTGGCACCACGCCCGTAGGGTCCATGTGTTTCGTCATGCTGTCGTGCTTCCTGGTAGTACACCCCTGTTGAACAGGATGGTGAGGTAGAATAGGTATACTTAATTATCTTAATTAATGGATAAGGATCAATAAGGTATGATAAAACATGCAGATTTAACTAAGTATCAACCGGAAGTATCACCCGTTTCACTTGTTTACTATGTTTTACTTCCAAGGAGGGAGAATAGTTTTGGGGAGATGATAACAGATGATATACCAGCAAAAGTTCTTGGGTTCACCAGTAAACAAGGGTTTAACAAACGAACAGGAGGTCATGAGGTTTGAACTAAAACCAAATGGTGATATACATGATATGCCCCATGAAAATAGAAATGTCCATGGACATCCATGGACACTCCAGCTCTTACCGTATTTCATTATTCCAATGAACACAAGTTATCACAAATTCATAGTGATGCAGTGATGCGTAACAAGTCTGCGAGTCTGATTCCTGAGTAACAAATCATCTCCATTTTTTGGGTGGTATAAACCCTCAAGATATGGGTGGATTGTTGTTGCTTTACCAACATGAGTTATGGTACCCTATAGTCTATCTCATGGCTATTGCTCAGCTCCTGAATACCCTTCCTAGCCCCATCCTGTGGGATTATGCCCGACAGGCTGCACAAAGAACTTGACAAATGCCTATATAGTATGGCTATCCGGTATGCACACGATATGTGGGTGTCCAAGTCAAAGTTTCAGGGCTGGATACAGGGCTGTCATTCCGAGTAGTAACTTGGAACCAATCCACTCTTGGGTGGCCCAAACTTCACCCAGTGTCCCTCTGACTTAAAATGGTAGCAAAAGTCTAAAGCGGCGATATCTGTTGGAATCCCACTTGTTCCAGAATATCCAGAACCGAACAATTATAAAGAGGTACTACCGATACTACCGCCAGAATCTGGAGGGTCAAAACCATAGTTGCATTCATGTTCCTTAAGTTAAACCAGCGCAAATGCGGCTCTCAATTCTCCAAATTCGTCAGCCACTTTGTTTCATTCCTACTGTTGCCAGGGATCCGATGCATCAAAGCCCATCACTTTTGAAGTAAATATGCTGATATTGCATGATGTCGCCATCAATCATTGACTAATTCATCAAATCATGACTTTGCATTCGAAACATCACTAACAGGTACTGGTTGGTGGTTGACCTACCCTTCTGAAAAATATATGAGTTCGTCAGTTGGGATTATGACATTCACAATATATGGAAATTCATAAAAGTCATGTTCCAAACCACCAACCAGAGTACTAACATCACTGTCAACCAGTAGTACATCATACCAAAAACCCTGACTAAACGATACCCAAACGCTACGCATCAAATCCTTGGACTTCTGAAGTTATCATCCCATTGTGGCAAGACACAGGACCGCCATCATTCGCCTGTAGCCCTGATGGATCGGGAGGTTTGGAATGCCCCAGGGCTGGGTAAATCCGATGATCATTTCACAGTTTGCTATATGGAACATGTGCCATTTAGCTTGATATGATTGACTTACCTATTAAAATTGCTGCTTTTCAATAGCTATGTCAAATATATAAATATATTGCTAAATTACCAGAGGGATCCAGAGCGCAAATCCAATGGTTATGTGTATCTGGCCGAATTGTTTCATAATTGACCAATCTGAACAGTCTGGCCATTTGACGATGATTCCCCAGTCTTGAGTCTTAATCATGATCTATGGCTACATCGCAGTGAGGTTGTTACAATTCAGCCAGGTTTATTATATAGTTTATGATATGTTTTGTTTTGAATATGTCGATATATGGGTATAGGTCAAAACCCTATACCCCTGGTGGACATCAGAATAGCTTGTAAATGGGTGCTCATTGCCCTAAAAAAGGTATCTATAGGTATTGATCCGTAGCCATATGTTGTAAATACTCGTAAAAAATACTCCCAAATGGGGCCAAATGGATCCAACTTCCGAATGAAGTCTTGCGGGAACAAGCTGTGTTCCAAGAAGGATAACCTACAGCGAACATAGTAAACCCAAATAAATAGAAAAATTGGACACATGCAAGATGTAGTACAAGGAAAACACCTTCTATACCATCCTGGCAACACTTTGACATCTGTCTGTTTGGTGATTGCTATATATATATATATATATATGATATATACAATATATATATATGTCTGTTCTCTTTTCTTTCACAGTCTTTCCATGTCTTTCCACTCAAACCATTGACCTCGCTTCAGATGTTCATCCCGGGACATCCCTGGCCACCTTTCAATCACTTCATGGCCTGAACGAAGGCTTCAAGGTCCTCCGGATCTGAGAAATGCCTGGCAGCACCGGTCACAAAAGCCATGGGATCCCCATGGCTTTCTCTACTGGATCCGCTCCCACCAATCCGCTCCCACAGATTTGCCCTGATGAAACGTACGGTTTTTGATTGGTTGAGATTGGGGCCCCATAACTCGAAACATTGAGGGTCTTTGGGATGGTTCTTTCATGATCTCCGGCTATATTCGACATCACTTAAATCCAGAAAGGGCCACGAATTACCATCTCAAAAGGGTCATGACTTGAAGATCTAGTTGAAAATATCCGACATTTATAACAATTTTATACATTTTATACCCACCCTATTTGTTGGTTGATCAATTTTTAAATCCACCAATTGATGGTACCGTTGTCCCGTTGCCCTTGCCGGGGGCTCTTCGGCTCCAGGGCGCTTGGGATCGATCAGTGGCGGCTCATGGGGATCGGCAGACCTGGGATTTTTTTCTCCAAATGGAAAGGAATGGCAATGAGAGATCCCCATGAATTACATGAATTGATGGCATGAATTGATGGCATTTATAGAGAAATGTTCATGATCAATGGTAATTTCAGGAAATGATAGATCATAAAATGGCACTTATAGGATATATGGCATTTATATGAGTATCATCCAAAATTGATAGGATGATGATAGGATCCATAAATTCTCCCCATGATGAATTGATAGAGAGACATGTTCATGATCAACGGGAGATCTCCAGTGGGTCCAGGATCCTAAAATGGAGGTACGTTAGTACCATATTTTTGGCTATATTTTGTGGGGAAATGACCATTGAAATGAGCATCATTGCGCCACTGTTACGGCATTTTTTGCACCTCATGGAAAAAAAAGGTAACTATCCGGGAAAAAAACGTAAATACCCGTCCGTCAAGACACGAATGTACATTTGTTGTTCAAGTGAACATAAAAAGTCAGAAGGAGCGTAAATCCAAGAAAAACTGCTATGATCAGAAAAAAAGTGCTAATCGAAGATCCAAGAGAAACCCACATGGAATTCCAGAAGAGCAAGAAGAAGGTTCTTCACAAGGACAACTGGCGCACTGAGAAGAAGAGGTTTTCTGAACAGAGTGAAGAGTTCTGGAAGGGCAAGACCATCTACAAGATCAAGGAGGACTACGTGATCCCAGATGACATTGTCAGAAGTGACATTGATCGTGCAAAGCCCTTTCGTGGAAACATTGATGATCTTTTTCACCCTGAGTCAGCCTCTTCAGTGCCATCAGGTGTACAGAAGAAGAAGCCAAGCTCCTTAAAGAAGGAGGAAGGCAAACCGATTTCAAATGGACCAGGCTCGAAAAAGATTGAGGTAGGTCCACCTGCAGCCAAAAGACACGTAGGTAAGCAGAAACCTCAGGTTGTCGATGACTCTCAATCAGGTTCATCAAGAAAGAAGGTTGTTGTCTCCTATCCCAAGCTTGATGAAGAAGATGAGCTTGATAAGGTAGCTAGGGAGTTAGGTTTGGACAAAATTGATTCAGATGAACCTCAAGTCATTGAACCAAAACATTCTGCACCTGCGCGCAACCGTGGTAAGCAAGATTCAGAAAGTCAAGTTGAGAAACTAGGTAGTGATGCTCTTGAGCCTAGGCGAGTTTCGATTCCACTGCCTGGTAGTGAAGTGCAAGCCATGACACCAGCATACAGAAAGATGCTCAGGAAACTGGAGGATAGTGTGGAACTTTACAAGCTTCATATCAAACACTATCACATGTCTCCTACTCAATTCAGACGAAGGACTTCCATGTTAGGACTTCCTGACTCTGTCTATCAGAAGTATGAGGAGATGTACAACAAGTGTCGTGTGTGTAGTACTTCCATTGCACCACCGCCGCGAGCCAGAATTTCAGGCATACGATCCACCAACTTTGGAGATGTTATCTTTGTTGATCATGCTGAAATTCAGTTGAGGAAGAACAAGTACATGGTGTTGCTTGTTCTTGATGGTGCAACCAACTTACTTTGGGCTACGGCACAAAACTCACTGAACAACAAGGAGACCATTCAGGCTCTAAGGTTGTGGAGTGATGAACACAATTGTATGCCTAAAGCCATTGTAGGTGATGAAGCTTTCTTTCAAGAAGACTTTCTGACTTATTACCGAACTCATGGTATCAAGGAATGTCCCTGTGGTTCAAGAACCCCATGGCCTAACAGAGCTGAATCAGCTGTCAGACTTTTCAAACGACAATGGCAAATCATGTCCAAGAACCTTGAAGATGATAGGTTCAAGGGAATTACCATCAGAGAAGCTGTGAAGCGTACTGTTTGGGCCAGAAACACTCAACTCACTGTTAGTGGTTATTCTCCTTTGGAAATTGCCACTGGTAGACGACCACCAGATCTTCTGGATATTGAGACTTCTGATCCTGCTCAACTTAGTGTTGACCCTTTACCTGAAGACAGAACACAACTCGAGTTGCAAAGGTTAGCACTGAGGGCACATCAGGAAGCCAGACAAGCTGCTGACCTCAGACATGACATGGCCAAACGAACAATGCCATCAGATGGACCTTACAAACCAGGTGACAAGGTTTTCGTTTGGAGTTCCCCTGTCAATGCTAATGCTATTGCTTCAAAGGCATGGAAGAAGGAAAGATGGATCAGAGGTACTGTTATCTCTCAAGAAGGTGCTATGGTCAATGTTCATGTTGACAACGCAGTCATGCGTGTTAATCAATCGAAGGTGAGACGTGACCATGATGAATGGCATGATGTTGCTGTTCCGGGACTTGACGCATCAGAACCTGTTCCACTTGCAGTTGAAGATGAAGATGACTATGAACCAGATATCGCTGAATATGCTGAAGCATACTTAGGTGAACAAGCTCACTGGTTTTGTCAACTGGCAAGTGTGATGTTGTGGAACTCTTCAGTAGCAACACTGGTCTTAGTTGGCACATGGCACGATTGAACATGAAGGTTGGTGAACCCATTGACCACAAGCATGGTTGGAGTTTCAACAGCAAAAAGAAACAAAACCAAGTTTGGAAACAACTTGAGAAGCTTGATCCTGAATACGTGTTGATCACAAATCCTTCACCAAATTCCTGGAAATACTCGGTATTCAAGTTTTGCCTTGATGTGATGAAATGGCAAGCTGACCGAGGAAAAGGTTTCTTGGTGATTGCACCACCTGATTCAGGATTTGCTCAGTTTTTGGCTTGGAAGAAATTTCAGAAAGACAGAATCAAGTATCACATTGGTTGTTTCAACCTTGACATGACAAATTACTGTCGTTGTGATCCTTCAATCAAGAACTTGCGTGTGTATTACAATCATGATGAAGACTTTGACATGTTGGAACCACAGCATGCCTTCAATAGAGAAGGGAAGCTTTGGAATGATCCACAATGGAAGGTCTTACCATCTCACTTGTGTTCATTCATTGCGCAGTTCACACAACTTGTACCTTTGCAGAACATGAGACAATGTTTCTTGTTTGAAGATCTGTTGGAACATTTTGATGATGGAGCATTGTGTGGCACGTCAATGTTTTTGGACCGTGAACCTGAGTGCTCGTGTTTGTTGCAAGATTTGCATCATGTTGAGACCTCGATTCCAGTGCCGTTGAAGCACATTCTTCCACAGAGATTTACCACTCAGTTACTTGTTCAAACATTGAGGAAGATTGATCAGTTGCCAAGGAGTACAGAGGCTAGTGTCAGAGAATCAACTGACCCCAGAATCATTGAACTGATTCCTGGACTTCAAGATGTCAGAAAGAAGACATTGCCTCAAATGTACTTTGAAGATTGCAGTGTGTTCAGAGGAACTTATGGAAGAGTGAATCCTTTGTTTCAACATCCTGAAGATGCTGTCCTACTTATTTGGAAACCTGGTGACTATGATCATGTTTACTTCATGTTTGTGTCACAGTTGTATCCACATCATGAACAGTTCAAAATCCATGAATGGAGTATGATCGTCTTTTCACGAGAAACGACTGGTGCTATCAAAAGGAGAGTTGAAGATCCTCCTAGTTCAAGTAGCACACCACCAAATGGTGACGATCCCATTCATCCAGATCAGCATGGTGATGTTCCACCAAATGATGATGAGATGTTGAGTGGTGATGAACCAGAAGATCCTCTGGATGATGATAATCAACCTGATTACAATACTGGACCCGATCCAGGTGATGATGATGATCAAGAGTATATCATTCCAGATGATTATGGACCACCACCTGATGATGATTTGGATATGCCAGGAATACAGGACTCGGGGGAAACACATCAACCAAGTTCACCATCAACTCCGTTTTCCAATCCTGACATTCCAATCGAAGAGATTGCTGATCCTGGACAAGATGACGATTCTCCACCAGGACCTGATCCGACGTCAGAGCCTATCAGAGTTCAAAGGAAACAGAGACAGATCTCAACTGATTCTACTGATGCTTTACCAAAGGCAAAGGCAAAGGTGATTATCAAGAGGCCAAAGGTTCAATTACCAGGTCATGTTCAGCCAATTTCAGTTCCTACTCAGAAACCTATGAAGATGAAGATGAAGGACCTTCACATGATCCTACTGCCTCAAGTTCACATGATAATACAATTCCATTGCCTACTACTACACCAACATCGTTTACGCCAGGTGACTTTGCGCAGCCAGCGCAACAGCAGTCTTCACAAGGAACACCAGAATTGGTATCATCACAACATGATGATGATGAAACAGAACCATATGAAACAGACGACACTCCTGTTTTGACTGAGGATGACATTGCTCAGCTTCAGGAAGAAGATGTGGACACTGAACCTTACACATCAGACCACTCTCATTTTGTCGATGTTGATGGTACTGTTTTCGTTCCTTTAGGACCAAAGGTCCAAGCTGCACCTGAGTTTGGTTCATACGATGTTACTGGATTCAAACAGTTTGAACAGTATCTTGCCAAGAATGGAAAGAAGCAGCCAAAGGCAGAATCAGTTATCACTCAAGAAGTCTTGAGAAAGTATGCTAAGGAGATCAAACAAGCCAAGCTTGAAGAATTCAGAAGTTTTCTGGATTTCACTGCCATGACTTTCAGAGACAAGAGACGTCATAAGATTGATAACTATGTCACTGGCAGATGGGTGCTTACCATCAAGGTTGATAAGGATGGACAGTTCAAGAAGTTCAAGGCTAGATGGGTATGTAGAGGCTTTCAAGATGCTCAAAAGTATGACTTACAGACTGACAGTCCTACTGCTACCAGGTATGGTTTTCGTGTGGCATCTCAGCATGCAGCCTCGATGTACTGGGATTTACTCCATTTAGACTTGAAAACTGCCTTCCTTCAGGGGGAAACATACGACTTAGACCGCCGCGTTATCCATGTTCAGTTGCCTACTGACATTGGTTTGCCTCCTTACTTGGTTGGTTTGTGCACTCGTTCCGTCTATGGACTTGCGGACGCACCACGTAGATGGTGGAACCGCCTTGACAAATTTCTGATTTCGCTTGGTATTCAACCAACAAGAGCTGACAGGTGTACATATGTATGCTATGATGGTGCTTTCAAGGAGCCAAAACAGGTTAGCTTTGCTGACTCTGAGGCAACAGAACCAGCACCTGTGACATACTACGTAAGCTCACAAGACAGTGAGGAAACGCGTGATGAATCCTCCGACATTGCTGAGGAAGTTCATAAGTCTCTTTTGGTTGAAGAAAGATTGTTTTCAGCTTGCTATCAACAAACCCAAACATGGAAACAGAGGAAAGAGTTCAAGGAGAAGAAGGTTGAAGATTGTGCTTGGACTCCTGTTGTTGATGAAACCTTGTTGAAGTTTTTGGAATCTGTTGAACACAAGTCTGGTTGGTATCCTTTTGAAAATGGTCATGCTCAAGTTGCTTATCGTGCAAAAGCTTTGAGAACTCCTGATTCACATTATGATCGAAAGAAGTTTCACTTGAGAACTTCTATTGTGAAGAGGAAAGGAGTTTGGTGGTTGCTTGAGATGAATCATGACATGAACAAGGACAATGTTTCCATAAGTTTGGAAGAAGAAGCTGAAGTACTTGTTTCAGTCTTCTTACCTTCAGAGCGTACTTATCTTGCCACGACACCACAGTTGACACCTGAGATTGTTGAACAACTCTTGGAACACTTCATGGACCCTGTGAATGGCAGTAATGCCAAGGGAAGAAAACCTATTGGCATGTGTTGTTTGCATGTTGACGACTTGTTCATTACAGGAACTCCAGAGTTTCTGGAGAAGTTCAAGAAAGTTGTCAAGTCACAATTCAAGATTGGTCATGAAGATGTGAATGACTTGATGTTCACTGGTCAACGTGTGAAATGGATCATTGATGAGAAGACCAAGAAGAAATCACACATTACTGTTGAACAATCACTTTGCGTCAGTGAACTTACTGAGGTTGTCATACCAAAAGGTTTGAAGGATGAAGACAAATGTGACAAAGATCTCCACACTGCCTATAGATCACTCTTAGGTAGTATCAACTGGTTACAATCAAGAACCCAATTTCAGTCATGTTATCAGTTTTCACGTTGTGCTTCTGCCGCTGCTTCCCCCACCATAGGTGATTGCAAAACGCTGAACAAACTTTGCAGGCAAATTGTAGGTGACCCGATGGAACTTATGTTCTGGCCACTGCAAGGTGATCCTAGATTAGTTGCAATGCCAGATGCAGCGTTTAGGAACAACAGCGACAAATCCTCACAGCGCGCAATGGTTATTTTCATGGCTGAACCGAGAAAGGAAAAGAGCAAAAACACCAGAGGTTCTCTTATTTTCTTTGAATCAACCAAAATCAAACGTACCACGTTGAGCACAACTGTTGCAGAGTTGTATGCACTCATGAAGTGTTATGGTACATGTCAAATGTTGAGAGGACTGATCAAGGACATCACTGGACTTTCAAGTGAGATTCATATGAGGACTGATGCAAACAATCTTGTGACTACTGCCAGCACTACTCATGTTCCTGAACAACAAGAGACCATTCATATGATTCAGATGCTTAGGAAAGAAGCATGTTCAGGTTCTATTGCTGACTTGTCACATATCAGAACTCAATGGTGTTTAGCCGATTGTTTGACCAAGAAGTCTGCCAATCCTCAGAATCTTATTGATGCTGTTCGACAAGGTGTTCTTAAAGAAGTTGATGCTCATCCACCATTCAGATCATTACTGGAACACAAAGCTTACCTCAGGTCATGGCTGCCAACAGTTTGCAGTCATGTTGATTTCAGACATGATGTATTTCTGTTAGGTGACACCTTGAGGGATTCTTGACTATTTTTTTGAATTTGTGCCTGCGGCTCAAGAGGCAGAGTCTCGAGGATCGCACTGTTTCTTCAACATGTCGAGCTCTAGCCGGTGGAACAGGGCCTCAGCCGCATCATCTAGTGATCAGGCACAATCGAACACTCGAGGTCAAGAATATCAAAGCTATGATTTTAGCAGAAGACATTCAGCTGATGGATATGCTCTGAGAAGATCAGAGGAAATCCCAGCTGACAGATTTCGAACATCATCAACGTTACCCGATGAGGATCATTTATCATTTTGCTATGATTACAGGCGCCAAACAGACTGGTTTCAGGCTCACGAGCAAGTGAGGAAGAAGAGAGAGCGCAATTTACATACATTGATGGGTCCACATAACATGAGATCAACTGACAGACATGAAATGTTCATGGACGCAATAGCTTGGATTTTGCACTGGGGAACTAGTCATGGAGAATTTGATGAATCTTTGAAATGGACTTCAAGCTTTCTGAAGTATCTCTGTGGCTTTACAACTCAGGCAGAAGAAAACTGGTTTGATGAACGATGCAATGATTTCCACGTGGACATGACTAGCTCATCAAGGAGAAGCTATTATATGTCATGTAGCAAGAAGCTATCAAATGTGTTGAGACATTGCAGAGACAGAACATTATTCACTGCCAGTGGAGCTATGAACATTTCCAATTTGTTTGATCAGATGCAAGGAGACAATCCAAAGGAATATCACATGTCTGGAGCAGATTTTGCGGCGATGTTACTGTGTAATCCAAAACAACGTTTCTTTGTTGAGATCTCCATGAGATGGCAGTGGTACCCATACAGCTCAATGCCAGATTATCCATTCGACGTTCGTCTTGGTGCTTTTCAAGGACATAGCAACCAAGTTGTCGATCCCACTGTGGCACACCACCAACTGACATATGATGAGGCTATGAGTTTGGGCTGGATTTTTCATGTCACTGACTACATGAATTTAGATTCCATTCAACAATCAGGCCTGAAGACCTTTGTGAAAGGAAGTGGAAAAGGCAGAAGGGATGCAGTTCACTTCATGTACCACAATGACAATGGTCAGGGCTACATAAGGATGGCAGAGGGCACGAAGCCTCCAAGAAACTATAGGCGACCAGTGTACCTCGTGTTGGATCCAAGTTTTATTGTGGACAACCAACTCTATCTGACAAAGAATGGTGTCATTTTATTTCATGGTGACATTCCTTTCCAGTACCTCCATGTCAAGGAACAACTCCCTACCATTGCATGTAACGTTGTTCATCAAGGACGTGGTCATTCTCTACCTCCATCAGTTACAGGTGGTTCATGGCACACCAATACAACATGGAACCATGTCATGAAGGAGAAAGGTCCAACATTTATTCCTGGACAAGACATTCCTGAAGAAGTCAGAATCACAGCATGGGAGTTCATGGGTCAACAGGTTCCACAAAACTATGGAAGATTAGTTTTTGGTACACCACTATGCAACGAGAATGACTTTGACCCGATTGTGGAATCAATCTATGGTGCAGCAGCAGAAGGCTCTCGAGAAAGAGAGGTATCTGCAGCAGAAGGCTCTCAAGAAAGAGAGGTATCTGCGCAGGCTGATGAACCCATGGAAAATCCATATGAACAGCCATCAAGAAGAGGACGCTCTCAAGAAAGAGAGGAACCTCAAGATGCATGGGAGCAACAACGCTCCTCATCAGGAAGTCCAGAATCACCACAACATGATGATCCTCAACAAGATGCTCAAGACAATCAACAAGAGGAGCCATCAGTGGACGTCCATGACGACCCAATGGGTGAAGAGGCTGTCAATCTCTGGGAAGCAGAAGATCCACCAGATGATATTGAAGACCCTGTGGTAGAACAGGCTACCAAAAGTTCAATTTCTGCATCGAATCCCTGGGTCCTGTATGAGGCAGGTATTGTCTGTGCAAGAGAAGAGAGCGGTGAACTCATCAAGAACTCCTCAGGAGAAAAAGTGATAGTTCTGCGTGAATGGAACCTACTACTCTCTTCACAAAAGATAGCACTTCGTAGACAATCAATCACTCGCTCAGATTGGGAAAAATTACCATGGACAGGACATCAATGCCTACTCTTCACAAGAGCTTGGGAAATTGGACGCATGTTGGCACACTTCCATAAGGAGCAAAATATTGAAGCCATGGAAGGTTACATGGACTCTTGTCGACAATATTGGACAGACTGGATGCGAGGTCAAGTTGCCCCAACAGGTTGGGAAGACAGACAGTGTATCAACAGAGACGAATGGAGAGAGAAGTTCTTGCTATACGAAAGAGACTTAGCAATACAGAAGGACATGGAGTATCTCTCAGAAGCAGTCTTTGTATTTTACACTAAGCATCTTGATCAGTTCATTAGAGAGAACAACAAACTCTGGGGAGATTTCTGCAGGAGAAAGAAGGACCGTGATGGTAACATTTTGGATGCACTGGAGTTGAACACACATGGGTATGACATGACTATTCAAGGAATTACAGTTCCCATGAACAAGAGAACAGTCATCCCAGAACCTGAACGGCATTTCTCGTTTTCCACAAAGATGATGATCATGGCAATCGATCTGTATGAAGATGAAGCACCTGCTAGCTTCAGCCATTTCACAGTTTTTGCTTTGAACAAGCTTCGACAATTTGTGGATAGCAGAAAGGAATTGACAGCTCAATCCTACAGATTCTTTGTTGAACATGCCTACAATCAATTCTTTCAGCATGAAGCATTCCATCAATCTGCAAGAGCAAGGACAAAGGTCAGGGAATGCGGTTCAGGTGACTTCCACACATCTACAAAGCTCGATGGCTACATCTGGGTAGCTGGAAAGGACAAGATCGCTCACATCCCAGGATCAGAGCAACAGAATGTGGACATGGAAGGTCACGATGATGATGATGCTGAAGATGATTTGGAGTTTTTGCCAAGACTACAAGTTTTTGTCAGGAAAGAGGAGGAAAAGGCATCAGGCTCTCAGGAAAGAGAGGAAGAAGGTGTATGCTCTCAAGAAAGAGAGGAAACACAACCACAACAAGAAAGTGAGGTATTACCTGATGCAAATCCTCGAAGAAATATGGAAGATCGACAGGGACTGTTCTTAGTCAGGCAACTCAAACCAGAGCACAGACAGATCCTCCATGATATTACACTCGCAGGCCAATCAGTCCTCACAGGAGATGATCTTGAAGGAGGTCAACCCCTTGAACGTGGTGACATAAGCTTCTTCTTATTATGGTTGATGATGTCAGCATTATCAGATGCTTCCTTTTCAACATTTATGGAGCAGTATGCACCTATGATGGGTTATGAGATCTCTTACGACAAGTACTATGAATTCAAACTGGATATTGACCAAGTTCTCAAGGACAATGAACACCTTGGCGCAGAAAATTTCTTTGGAGCAGAGGATCCTCATATGGTGGACGATGATCCAGACACTCCACTTCCAGATCTTCAAAGACCAGGCGCAGGTGATCCTGAGTACAAGCATACCATTGAAAGTTTGAACATTGAGGACAAACATATCATTTTGGAAATTGATGATGACAAATTGGTTGAGTGTACATTGAAATGGATCAGTATGTGCAATCAGAATGTTCAACGAAAGATCAAGGAAAGTTTTGTCAAACCAGAAGAAGGACAAGAGAAAGAAAAGGATGAAGAAGAGAAGATTGCTGACGAAGAAAAAGAAGAAGAAAAAGACACACAGGAGCCACATGTCCCAGCTGAAGGCTCTTCAGAGAAAGAGGAATCAGCTCCACCTGAACGCTCCTCAGAAAAGGAGGAATCAGGGGAGAAGAAGACAGACATTCAAGATGATGAGACAGCTCCTGAAGTGAAACCTGCAGTTCGACTTTACTATGGTCAAGATATCACTGGAAACGAAGATGATTCAGTTTTTCGAAGATTGAAGGATTGTTTTTCAGATGGTTACCATGGTGAATGGGCAGGATTTTACAACAAAGGTTATCCAGCGTCTTCGAAGCATCGACATATGTTTTGGCATGTTAAGTACAGGAAGACCATGTCTCCACATCATGATTTTTGGTACCATCTTACAGATGACCAGTTGATGGTTGAGTACATTGCCAGACACAAGAATCAGGATCCACAACTAGAATTACAAGAACTTAATCAGCGCATTGAATATGGTTGTAGTGATCCAAGGATGCATCCTCTTCATCAAGACAAAGCAGAAAGATCCTCAAAAGAAGCAGAACAGAGGATTGATGACGATTTTGGAAATCTCACAAGGGTACTCCAAGATTACGTTGAGGAACACAAGGTCTTGCCTTACTGTATGATCTTGCATAGCTTGGCTTACAGGTATTTAGGTGGAGGCCTATCAGACCCAACGTACAAGGATGCTGAATTTCCATACAGATCCTCTCCACAGATAACAGCAATGTTTTGGAATTTGGGAAACTGGTGCAGAAACAGATTTGAAAAATGCCCGGTTCCAGAAAGATTTCAACAATTCATTCCACACATTGACTACACTATCGATGAGGATCATGAAAAATTTGATGAAACCAAATCACAGTTCAACAATTACTTCATCAATGTCATCAAGAACTTTGGAGGACATCTTTTCATGAATTGCGAGGCTGGTTCGTTGTATCCTCACAGAGAAAGACTCGACGAGGTTGACTTTAAAACTTGCTTCAATGACTATCATGACTTGATGGTGGCAGCTCGCCTTGGAAAGGATGGCTATATCAAGCAAATTGCTGGATATCACACAGATGACAACGACACACGAGTTCGACAAGTCTCATGGGCAATCTTTGAAGTATCTTGGGGAAAGACAAAGGATCGAGATACAGATGAGATTGTTGACTTGACAAGAGCTAGGATGAGAATGACACGTGTGTGCGTTTATCACGTCGGACAGAAGTATGCATCAGACTCTGCTGGGATTGTTGGTGAGTGCTTAGCTGTTATGGCTTTTGAGTGTGCCAGATATCAAGTTGACTTCATCGCAGGTGATGGAAACAAGGCATGCTATTACAGCACACCAAAATCTCCAGGTGTCCCTACATATCAACACAGCCTTATCCAATTCTGGATTAACAGAATGGTAGGTGTTGCAACACAAGCCATGCGCAAGAATTTTGATCCAACTTGCCCTCCAATCAGGGTCAAGCATTTCATTTCTTGCAGTTATCGTGACTTGGATTTTCTTGCAACGCACTTGGATGGCATTACAACAGCAACATACACCGACGAGATCATGAAGAAGACAACTGGTAAAGGTGATTGTTGTATGTTAACAGTTGTTGAGTGGGGTCATTCACGTTTGATGTGTGAGGAACACCCAGAAGACTTTGAGGATGAAGATCACATGAACTATGTGGGTGAATTTTACTTCAAGGTAAATGAAACTTGCTTACATGGTGATCACAACATCTTCATGGTTGCTCCAAATGATCGCGATGCTCATAATCCAATTCTTATCCATCTTGATCCTTCTGATATGTCATGGAATGAACGACATCATTACAAACAGGCCTACAAGAAGAAGCAGTATGCTGATTCAAGAAAGGAAAGACAGAAGGAGAAAAAGAGAAAGGCATATGAAGATCAAGCATCGACGTATCAGGGCAACACAGAGTGGGGTGGATCCTCATCTTCAGCGTCCAGACCATGGAGATCAAGTGAGTGGCGATGAGTGAGTGTACACTTCTTTAATTGAAGATAACACAGCATGAGAAGCCGTGTACAGTTTTTCTGTGCGTTCAACTTATTTCACACAGATGGCATATACTCTTTTAGATAGAGATAATGCCACAAGTGTCTGAACTTCAATTTAATGTAAAATAGAGACTCTTGTAAATAGAGATACTATATACATTTATCTCCATGAATCATCCGGCGAGCAGACCACTCCGAATGGAGCGAACTTCAAAAATTTACCAACTTCGATTTCAGTCCATTGTTTGCTTGAATGAGCAACTTTGGAGATCCGCTATTTCCGTTTATTTCGTGATTTGGTCAATTGTTTTTCGTATGACCTGAATTTCTGAATCTTGCGAACCCGAACTTTTCAATTCGAACTTTCACCGGTAGAGCGAGGCATTTTGCCTGTGGAGAGACCGTGCGCGAAGCACCATTGGTCACTACTGGAAAAATTAGCGAATCCGCTGTTCTTTTTCGACATGTCCTTAGGACATTCGCTGCTTTCACGTGTTTTTCAATTCGAAGCCACTGCGTAACTCCGGTTTCTTTTGCTATTTGCCATTGTGTAGAGAAGTCAGGAAGATACTCTTAATACCAATTGGGTACGGCAAGGCGTAGTGCTCTACTCATTGCTTTTGAATTTGTGCCTGTGTTTTTGTTTCGACCTAATACCTACATAGGTACATGCATGAGTATTGAGCACATTTATATGCGCCCTTCAAGGCTCAAGAGGTATATAGAGTAACCCTGTAGACAAGCACTGACCGGCAACAGGCTGAGAGTAAAAGAGTGCTGTCATTGGGGAAGACGCCTTAGCTGATCTTGAAGTAGACGCTAGGGCCCCTCTTCACCCCCACCCCCCCACCCCCCCTTCTGTAAACAACAACGATACTTGCAACGTAACAACATCCTCAACGAAACAACATCCGCAAGGTTTCCACAACTCTCAATCCAACGCATTCCACATGAGGTTATTACAATCCCCCACCCCCCACCCCCCCACCCCCCGTCTCTATACCATAACGACGTTTATAGTATAGGCTCAAGACTGAGGGTTCCTGGAAGCCCGGGGAACCCCCAGCCTTGAGCCTATATATATATTATGTAGATCATTTACTGTATATATATATAGAGCATTTATTGTATATATATATATTATGTATACACTTATATATATACTGTATATATTTAGACTCTAGAATTTGATAAGATTATAAATATGCATAAATCATATATGAGGACGTTCCAATGCCTGGTGTGTGTGTGTGTGTGTAGCACCGCAACCGAGGAACCATGTCCAGGGGATCCCGGAGTTAGCTTCTGCTATGGCCACCGATGGGACAACCCCTCATGGTAAAAACCTTAAAGATCACCTGCAAACTGCAAACAACTTGTTCAACGATTTGTAGCCCAGCAATTAGTTTCCCAATTAGTTTCCCGATGTCTGATCCATTGAACTAACTATAGTTAACCAACTAACAAGTTTTTAGCATGACACATCCACTACGTTACATCCTGCCGTTACATCCCGCCGCGGACCGAGCCACCTGAGGCGAACCGTTCCACGACTCTGGTTGTGGTTATTGACAATGGTCAGCGAGAAGAATCTGCCGCGGAATTGCTTGGCTGTAAGTGGGGCTATACATGGGAATCACCGGTATACGGCTCAGTTATGTCCATGTTTGACATGTTTTGAAGCATCATATGTTCGGAAGCCGACTTTATCGGACCAACCCTTTTCATGGAAATTGCACAGGAAAATCCATCGATTTGGATATCCCGGAGGGTTTCCCCAATTGAACATCGAAAGTCGACCAAACAAAAGGGGACTTTGATACTGAGATATAAACAAACCCTTTTTAGAGGAAACAAACATGACACAACTGAGAACCATGAGAACCTGGGTTGATTTGACAACATATACATTATTATATTATATTATATATTACATTACATTACATTATATTATATTATATTATATTATATCAAGTGTTGCTTTAGTATAGTATATTATATTATATCATATATTATACTACATTACATTACATAATTACATTACATTACATTACATTATATTAAAGTATATTATATTATATTAGATTATAGTATATTATATAATGTTATGTTATGTTATATTATATTATATTCTATTATATAGACATACATATTCTTCTAAGAGAAGACGCTGTCGCCTGGCGGGTCAAACCCGCACAGGAGTTTCCGTTGGAGGGATAGTGGATTTGAAGGGACCTCGTGTAAGGGTTTGGTCTGAAATGGAGGATGTACCTCAAACATGTCTATATAAAAAATACCCGGACCCACTCTCAACCCAAACATAGGATTTACATCTTCAATATAAGTATACATATATATATATGTATATATATATATATATACGGAGGTTTCCCAGAATGGGGGTACTCCCAAATCGTCCAAGTCATGAGACAATTTTAGTATTGAAACCCGTGGCGACTTGGCGATCCCCCATTTTACGAAACCCCCATAGCAAATAGAGAACACATACCCCAAACTATGATGTTCCAAACCAGTGGAACTTTCAGGGCTAGCATATTTTGGAGACAAACCCATGTCATGTCAGGAACTGTGGCTTCCAACCCAAGGGTCCCAACCCGGCGCCTTGCCGTAAAGGCTTCACGCACAGACCTGACTTGGCCGGGAGAACAACGGCATGATCCATGCTTCTTGAATGGCCATGTTAGGTGTATATATACATGTGTATGTGTATATATATATATATATGGAATATTCCCTATTGTATATGGGATGAAAAATGGGTTTTACATGGATTGTAAACCACTTCCCAAATGGGATGCACATCCAAGTACGTTGTTGGGACTTGCACACATGTTGATTCATTAAGGCAGCCCACCTGGACTGCAGTTTGGAAGCTGCAAACTATGGATTTAAAAATATTATACCATGTTGTTTTAACATGTACTATACTATGGATTTAAAACAACACCATGGATTATCTATGCTGTATGCATGTTGTTATCCATCTTATACCATTTGTATAAACCATTATAAACCATCACCATGTTGTTCCTCGGATCCCGTAGGCAACAGCAGCGCTGTTAAACACCATGACGGTAGCTTTAGTGTTCGAAGGCCGGGCGAGCCTCCGCGTGAAAAAAGTTGGTATCATCATTGGCACCAAATCATGGTAAGTGGGTAGCACAAACTCTGGGTAGCTATCACCAATCAGGGTATTGTCAAATAGGGTACCCCAATGTTTGATTAAGCTTATCGTCATGGAACCCATCATTTTCACCGTAAAAATGGCCACAACTTGAGGTATGATACAGAAAAGGCTCTCATGTTTCCGTTTCCACCATTTAGTTTGATGATGTTCCCAATGAAAACCCTCCATCTCTACGTCCAATGAAGACCCCTAAAAAATGCATCAATGGATTGTTTTTTTGGGGAACATCTACAGTAAACCATGGCATTTTTTCCCATGAAATATCAGGGCTTCCTGCTTTCTGTTCCGTCAAACCAACCCATCATACACAGTTCGCCGCTGGCGAAACCGAGCTGCTGAAGCTTCAGCAGAGATCTCATCAGAGAGGCCACCGCACTCGCCGCCAGCTTGTAGTCCTGTAAGTTTGATGTAGGTCTGTTTGCATATTTCATACATACATATATACATACATCTTTATACTACATATATAATCATATATATATATATATATTATATATATAGTCTTGCAACATTGAGTTGATTCAAAAGGCCAGATTTCTCTTGACAAAGCGGACAAAGCAACCTCCACGCTTGAAAGGAACATTTGTCAGTTCTGATCCAAACTCTTGCACCCTGGTTCTGGCATTCGTCACATAACCAAAATCAACTGTTGATCGGTGCTTCTACACAAGTTCTACGGTGCTGCGCAGTTGTAGCAGTAGCAGTATTGGTTGTTGTGGTGATGGTTTTGACATGTTTTGACGCTCCATAAGAAGCACTGATTCTTGCATTCTGCGGAAAGAATCTTACATATTAATAATGCAAATCGCAACCCCCAAATTGGGAAATAAACTGATATCCCCAAAACTAGCTCCTGAACCACCACTCCTTTAAAGATTCTTGAGACAATAAGTTACTCAACATATCACACCATCTTAGCTCTTTATTGATTATATCAATTATATTCAATTATATCATCGCATATGTCCCAATCTGATCTCTGAATGTTCCACGCAAGTTCATTGCCATGCTGCATCCCGGCAAATCCACCGTTTTCGACGATTTTCCTATTGATATCCAATGATATCCCCCTTGATTATTTTTCGGATATACATAATTACTGTGAAAAAATACCATGCCACCCATTTAGGATGTGATTTTGGATCACAAAAATGGCATAAAAATTGGTGTATCCAAAACCCGCCAAGGTACACTGCGATAGTCGGGGCTAAGAGATCCGAAGAGTTTCTGCCCCGCCAGAAAGAGCCCGGTTTTCAGACCTTGGAGATCTGCTAACAGTTGGGAACCAGGCAACGGGACGTGCCCGGGCAAAGTTTGAGAACCAAAAAAATGGATTTCAGGGGTAATCCATGGTAAAAAAATGGGAGTAGAATCTGGAAAAATACTGATTTTACATTTGAAATGGAGTTCACTCATGAAGAGTTTTGGATGTAAAGGTGTTCGTCCTAAAAAAATTGAGGATATAACCAGCGGGGAATACATGGGTCATCCCAACATGGCCATGATGCCATGGAAGTTAGCCCATCTTCGCTCACAAAGGATTTGGATGGAAAAACCTGCCACTTTCGCTAGAAACATTGGGAAAACATGGAGCTTGCAGCATTCGGAAACATTGGGAGGAAAACAACAGCACTTGCGAGTTCACGAATGACCGAACATGTCACATGGGGCATCGAAACATCTGAACATCGTTGAACATGGGTGTTTAACTTCTACTACTAGTAGCCCTTTCTCAGATTCATCACCAGAAAATCGGCAACAAGAGACGGGACTTCCAGCGCGAAATTGGGATGATCATGATTTCCTCTGCAAGACATACGATCCATGTACGTTTACCTAATGACAGACCTACATGGGGCGAATTTGTGTAAGTCATCGGGAATCACCTTCAGCAGCTACCGAACAAACAATGGCAATGGGTCTAAAGCCTACCCAAACCATCCTAACCTAAGATTGCTAAATGGATGTCCATCGCCAAATTAATTGGGCTTTTAAGCCAGATATGGATAGCTGCTATTCCAGACACTTGGAGATGCGGCACACACACAAAAATGGTGGTTCCGGCTGAATCAAATACAAGCAGTTGGAAACAACTTCAATCAATAGAGATGCTGTCAATCAATAAGAGAATCTAGATAATCTAGGGAGTCTTGATTTACTGGAACGTTCCTGGCAGTTCTGACATGCTTAATAACATTAAAAAACACTAGCTAATATTCCATAATATCAAACTTCAATACCATAATACCCAATTGTTGACCACCACTAATTGATTCCGCACCCCCATGTACCACTCTAGAGCTATATTAAATAGTATATACCCTCTGGTAAACTAACATAACTATGGAAAATCACCATTTTAATGGGTAAATTCACCATAAATGGTCATTTTCAATGGCTATGTTAGTCATTACCAGAGGGTACTACAGTATGTGGGGTGTTTTTTTAGGGACCCCAAGGACCATCAAAGGTTCGCCACATCCCAGGTCCATCTGCGACTCAGCAACCCATGCTGGGATCTGGCCGATTCCTCAGATCATCCCAGTTGGTCACCCTGCTTAGTGACCCCTAGGGCCCCTAGGTGTTGGGGCCCACCTGGTTCAGCCAGGTGTCGTGAATTATCCCATCTATAAGTTATGACATGTTATAACTATGGCCCGTTATGAACAAGTTTAAAAGCGTACCACTGAGGGGTGCCACTTATAATTTATACCGATTTAGACCTAAAGCGATCCTTTCCCAGCTACATCATGATACATGGGTGTGTCTGAAAATAAGGCATCCCCAATTCCAATAGATTAGAACCTCATGTTCCATCATTTTCCATATGTTCATCTATTTCTCTGTCTGACTGATTTTGTGGGTCTTCCCATGGTCTTCCCCATTTTCACACAAACCCACAGTGCCAGAAACCCAAGGGACCCGCCAAGGTCGGTTTGGTATTGGATCATCCCGCCGCCTGCCAAGGAGCACGAAGATGATCTGAATGTCGGCGCCCAAGGATCGTTTCAGTTTCTTTTCCCGCTTTTTGTCCAGATCGGACCTAGATAGCTGGAGCCCGAAACGGGCCAAAGGTACAGGTTAATATCCATATAGTTGGTTATACTCAATAATGGATACCTATTGGTAGATATTCTTTATTGCGAGGTTCATTTTAGCGTCATCATAATTCAATTTCTCATGGCAAATGATATCAACATCAAGGGACAGCGACAGTGACATCGAAAGCCAACCGACAACCAATACTGCTGGGTTGGTAAATGGAATCACCAAGCTTAATACGCTTGAAGTGATGATATGTGCCGAAATGACATGAAATAACTATGTAAATATATGTAAATGGGGGGTGCAGTCAACAGCAGGTACAACTATGATCCAACCCATGGATATCCTTGAAAAAAGAGGGAACATGGAAAAGCAATGACGGAAATATGTGTTGATTGGGAAATTACCATCTGGTTATTTAACAGTTTGCCATGGAAAGATCCACCATTTTTAAGTTCGGTAAACCATCTATTTCCATGGGCCATCTATACCATGGCTATGTTAAATAACCAGAGGGTAACACCGGCAAGACTACTGGCTACTCAGTGCGGACATGATGACCAGAATCAGCACACTTTCATCTGACCATATCTGACCTGAACAAAATCAACAGTCACATCATGATTGCTATGGGCCAATTCCGTGTCGTTTTTGATATCAAATTATGTACATATATAGCATCATATAGCAGTTTCTGTTTATCCAGCCGGGTCTAGCCTCATCACCATCATCACCATCATCATCATCATCATCATTAGAATTAAATCCTTATTGAAGATCTTCAATGAATGTAGAAGTTTAACCGTGGTGGGAGAATTAAACCCTTATTGAAGCTCACGTTGCAATTGGCTGCGCATTTTAACCGTTTTCCAACCATCCACAGAGTCCCGAATTGGTCTATCAATCAGACGTCATAATGAGGTCGTGGCGGTTCAACCAGCGTTGCCGAGAACTAGTTACTTGATGACTTGATGTTCCTTGTACCCTCTGGTAATTTAACATAGCTATGGAATGAAAGATCCACCATTTTTAATGGGAAAATCCACTATAATTGGTCATTTCAATAGCTAAGTTAAATTACCAGAGAGTATCAGTAAAGAAAAACATCTACCCTTTAGTAAACTAACATAGCTATTGAAAATTGCCATTGAAATACTTTATTTACCCATTGAAAATGGTGATTTCCCATAGTTGTGTAAATGTTTACCAGGTACCCCTGTCGTTGTTTTTTCTCATCTCCTTCGCGAGTAACTGCCAAAAGAGGTGGGCATTCATGCCACTGCCTCAGGCTCCAAGGCTTAAAGGGAAACTCTGGGTTAGTGAATGGTTAGTGAATTATCTTACATAAATAATCCCATAATATTCCATTAATGAATTGGGTTAAATGATCCCATAATTCCATATCATATTCCAATTATCCCAGATTCATGGGTCGGTGACTTATCCAGCTGTCTCTTCTACATCCAGCTGTTTTTTTTCCTGAACAACTTGGAAACTGAGGCATTTTTGTTCCCAGCGAGCTGTCGCTCAGAGAGGGTCTAAATATCTCAGTCGTTTGGATGGGTCGTAAAGAGCATTGCCCATTTTACATATATCATCCCGTTGTGCCGATGGGTTTTGGGACAGATGTCCGAGGAGCACTGATAGCTTAGGTCGAACCTCTTTGGGTTCTTTAGGCACTGCCAAACTGTCGCATTATTTGCAGTATGAGGGCCTGGCCTGGTATAAACTGTTTGAAAAACGAACTCCAGCCGAACCAAGATCTATCCAGCAAGAAGTCCCACTAAACCACCATGAAATCACCATGAAATGCCAGTAAATCCTATATAAATCACCACTAAATCCCATGAACATCTCATAAAAATCACCATTTCCCATGAGAATCCCATGGCTCCCAACGTCTTTTTCCAGCCAGGACACTGTTTCGGTACTGTGCACCTGTGGCCTCGGCAGTCCGTGCGTGGCCCAGCAAGGCCGAGGGCACAAAGGGATGGTCCTGGCGGCATCACTGCAATGGGTAGAACCAAAGTGGTTACCCTCTGGTAAACTAACAGTTTGCTATGGAAAATCACCATTTTTAATGGGAAAAACAGCCACATATAGCCACATAACGAACTGGAAAGATCCACCATGTTGGGACAATTCACTATTTCTATGGTGGAGCTTTCCATGGTTATATGAAAACAGTGATGTTTCTTTGCTTTCATTTTGTTGGTTTGACTTCCTATTATTTTATCATAATCTTTGATGAAGACATAATGGTAGTCATCCCCATCCTCCAGTTTTAGAAGACTGACTTGATGAGTTGCTTTTGATACTTTAGACTGTCTGTAAAGTAGGATGGACTGTTTCCCTTCTTCGGGGTCAAGAAAATAAACATTGACTGCTATTTTTCCTCCGTTGTTTTCTTCAAATGTATCTATATCAACATCTGACGAAGGAAAATTCACATTATCCCAGTTCAGTTCATCATTGAGGTTTTTGTAGTGAGACACCCTTTCGGGTTGGTCTTTTTCATAAACCTTACATATACCATATGAAACGGAATACTTGAAACACTTTGCATCTTGATTTTTGATGTTGATACAGGTTTTTTTGTTTGAAACCCATTTAGGTAATGGAATGAACTTACCCCCACGAGTTGGATTGCATTTGTCATAGTTGAACTTCAGTTTATCAATCTGGGTTATGACTAATCCACTCTCCGACACTTCCATCACCTCCGCTTGATGCTCTACATCACTTGCCATCTGATTAAGAACATTGGGTATTTCACCCTCGTTGGTGATGTTGTATCTTCTACTCTTGATGACTTGTCTTACATCTTCATTAGTCTTTTTGCTCTTCAAAGTGGCGAAGACCTGTAGCATAACCTTCATTCCATTATGTTTCCTCAAATACTCTTTTCAACCTCAAATCTTGGTATTTGAGATACTGTAGTGCCTTTATGCCTCTAACCCTGATGTTAGTGATGGCATACGAATTGACATAACCTTTGAAAGCAGATTGTTCGTTGGTGGTGGTTGCTTTGTATCTCATTTGAATGCCTGTGAGTGCTTTGTTCTTGTCCAGATTGACCCATCTAATGACTCTCTTCTCTTTCAGTTCATACTTTTTGTAGTCCATTGTCTGCCTAATCTTGTTGAATTTGGTAATCAACCTTTTTGAAATGGGTTTCCCCCTTTCAAAGTTGTAGGTCTTGTCTCCAATCTTGAGTTTCTTGAGTTCTTCTCCATTCCGTTTCAATATCACACCCTTTTCGGATGATAAAAGAAAATTTAAAACAATCTGCTGTGAAGCGTCCATTATAGTATAGTCTATATTATTATAATCTTCTGTTTCTTTAAGTAGTTTTTCAGTGTGAATTGTTTGTTGAGGATGTTGCGGATGATTGGATTGTTGGTGGATTAAGTTTTGCGATAAATTTTCATTTTTTAACCTTACACCCTCTCCCATATTCTCCTTAATATATAAAACATCATTTCTTTAAGTAGTTTTTGGGCTCTCGTTCAGTTTTTAGGTCATTGGGTTCTGGGTTGAAGTCCAACGTGAGGACACCGTCGTTTGACTTGATAAATTGTTTTAAAGAAATGGCAACTTATGAAAAATATAGGTATGAATAGGTATGAAAACGGAAAGATTTACAAAATTACAGATGTTGGATATAATAAATGCTATATTGGGAGCACCTGTGAAAGTTTGGGTAAAATAATGGAAAAACATAGAAAACAATATAAGGAATGCATCAAAGGGAGGATGAAAAAGAAGACAACCGCAATAGATATATTCAATGAATTCGGTATTGAGAATTGTACGATTGAACTGATTGAGAACTACCCGTGTCAAAGTAAGGAAGAATTGTTCAAAAGAGAAGGGGGACATATCAAAGCAACAGAATGTGTCAATAGACAGATTGCAGGTAGGACGCAACAGGAGTGGAAACTGGACAATCCAGAGCAAGCGAGAGAATACTATGAAAGAGGCAAGGCACGTGCCAGAGCATACTATCACAAACATAAAGAGGAAATAATAGAAAAACGCCGTTTGAATGAAGAGAAAATAGTAGAACAACGTCTTTTGAAGGTTGAATGTCCGTTTTGTAAGCGTTAAATTTTTGAATACTATGCTCTATGGCATCAAAAGAACAACTGTGTCAAACAAACGGGAATGGACAATGAATAGATAAAAAATTCTGATTAACAAAGCGTTGTTAATGAGAAGGTTTTATTTTTAGTGTCGTCTGCTGTTCATACATCTGTTGGTTTGACGGTGTTTTGATAGATTGGATTTGCTTGTGATGGTTCGTCCGCAGTCTGGACAGGTGAAAGGGTTTGATAATTTCTTTTGAAAATACTTTGAAAAATAATTGGGGTCTAATGGTTTCTTGTCGTAAGTTCCGTCGGGTTTCCATCTTGTGGATGTTGTGGTTGGTGGATTTTGAGGGTTGCTGGATTGGTGTAGTGCTTCCGCCATTTGGTCAAAAAGGTCTTCGTCCATTTCTTGCTTCATACCGTTAATATACATATAGCAGGGCATAGTCAATTTTTGATTCTATAAGGCGTCATTTCTTTAAGTGTTTTTGGGTCTGTTGCTCTAAAAATTGTGTTTTTAACAAGTGTCCTAAATTGATGTTTTTTGAACGCTAAAACAATGGTTTTAGGACTAAGGATTTTTTGTCTTCAAAAGTTCAGGCTGAAACGATTTGTCCGTGCTTGATGGTTTGGCTATAAAAGTTGAGGGTGAAACGATTTGTCCGTGTTTCATGTTTTTGTCAAAAGTTGAGGGTGAAACGATTTGTCCGTGTTTGATGGTTTGGCTAAAAAAGTTCAGGGTGAAACGATTTGTCTGTTGTTGATGGTTCGGTGAATGATTGATACTCGGTTCTGGGTATCGTTGATACTTGGATACTGGTATCACGGTATCATTGATACTCGGTTCTGGGTATCGTTGATACTTGGATACTGGTATCAGATGGTATCAGGGTATCATTGATACTTGGTTCTGGGTATCGTTGATACTTGGATATTGGTATCTGGGTATCATTGATACTCGGTTTGGGGTATCATTGATACTCGGTTCTGGGTATCATTGATACTTGGATACTGGTATCTGGGTATCATTGATACTAGGGTTGGGTATCTGCGGTTATGCATGCAATACGTGAAAATTACTCTTGGATGACTCACCCACAAAACATCTCAAGCGCCACAGTTTTTTTTCACCGGCGAAGCTCACATGTATCCTGCATCCCTCAACTTCTGCTCATCCTCTTCAAAGAGCTTGGCGACGAAATGCCAATGCTTCAAAGCCACAGTTTCACTGGTTGTACTCCTCAGGACGCAGTCTGCTGGCTCCTCACGAAGAAGATTCAAAGTCATGTGGGTCGTCTGCTTGCTGTTTGGGAGATACCCCATGGGTCCTGCCTCAGCCACCTTGAGGAGATAGTCCTTCACTTCCTGGTCATCCAATTTCTTTTCAATTGGTTCCACCCTCCGGTTGTACCACTGCTCAACCCGCTCGCTGACCGCATCCGCACCTTTCTGACCTTCTCTGGAGACGTTTTCCAATATCAAGTCCAAGGCGCGGAAGTTGCCCCCCACGCGGATGTAGTAGTGCTTCAACACCTCGTCCATGTCATCTTCGGCAAGAACCTTGTTCAGCGTCCGGAAGTCGTTTCCCTGCTTTGCCACCTCCTTGACCACGATGTGAAGTCTTCGAAAGGTAGTGGTCGCACCACAACCAGCCTTGACATGTTAAACCTTTCGGTGATGATGTCGGCCACAGCAGACACGCTGACCTCCAAAATGAACTTGCACGCGGCATTGTCGTAGGTGATGTTGCGAGCGAAGGCACCGTGGGTGGAAGCAATATCATCACAGGCATCCCTACTAAATTTGTCTCCGCGGCTTTTGGTTGTGAGTTGCAGGTATACCACCACGGCACTGCCTGTTCGGCGCTTGCACGTCTCGTTCACCTTTTCCAGCATATACTCCACTTGTTCTGGGTAGTATCGCGGCAAATTTACTGCTTGCAATGCTTTGGGCAGCGCTTCATTGAGTTTCAAGTCCTCACCAGGACGGCTTGACATCTTGAGCGGGAGCACCCTTTTGCCATTCTTCACATGCTCACTCAGGAGATTGTTCAGCATGGTTGATTTCCCAATGCCTTGGGAACCACTGACCACCAAGAAGGAAGGGGTGCTCAAAGCTTCACCTTGAGGTGAATTGATGAAGTCCTTGATGTATTCCTCCTCGAGAGGCCGTGCAGGGGCGGGCTCTTTCCTTTTCAGCCTTTGCCCAGCCTTCCTCACTGCCCTGTTCATGAAGAAGCCAGGAAGGAACCTTTGAATGAGAGCTTGGAGAACCAGCACTACGACGCTCCCTGTGCTCAACAAAGTCCAACCAGTTTTAACGGTCTGCGCCGGAAAAGCCCTTGCGGGCTGTGTTCGTGCATGACCGCTTGGAAGGACGAACCGGCCTGGCGCAAGCTCAACCTGCCTCACAAAGATGCATCTGCGGAATGTCGAAGGAAAGGGACAATACATCGGCTCAGTCAATTTGTGCCAAACTGGCTTTGGTATTGAAGGATGCTTGATATGCAAAACCAAACAGGAACCACAGCGCCTAACCTCAATCAATACATGAATTTGAAGCAAATCATTCGACATGTCTTTGAACAACAGCTTGGTAGAGTTTGAACCTGAACCTACACATAGAAACTCTGACCACCTCAACAATTATCCCCTTCATTCAATCCAAACAATGAAGTGAACTAATCCCCAGAACCCCCACAGGAAAAAAACATCAAAACCAACGAACATGAACACCAACATAAAATCATAGCACCCAAGCATTAGTACAGCAACCTCAACAAAACATTTGGCAGGATAATCAAAAAGAAACAGTCAAACATTTCAGATTACAAGATTGAACAAAAACATAACAGCCTCCCACCTAACCTCCAGCCTGTCCTGTCCTAGTTTCCCTGTTTTACCATTTTTTTATGGGATATAACCATGGTTATTTGATGCCGGACCATATAAGTGGGCTTATATCCATGGTATTCCATGGTTGTATCCCAACAAAAATATGGTGCTTACCATGGTTATAGTTATACCCGTGGAGAAAAAACCCTGGCGCCTGCATGTTTTGCCCAACCGGCAAGTCGCGAAGGCATGGGATGCCATGCTCCTGAAGCGGTCATGGCCAGCTGGGAAAGCCCCAAGACAAAATGGAGGCGTTTAGCGTGGTTTAATGGGAAAAATCAATTATCAATGGAGGTTTTAATGGGGAAATCCCTTTTAATGGGAAATTCATCGAACTAAATGCTGGATCTTCGATTACTGCGATTGATTGGTAACCGACAATCAGGTAGGGAATATTGATGAAATCCTATTACACCGTGGGGCATGAATCTCAGCTATTTTGTTTTTTTTGTAGAAGGTTGCTAGGGTTTTGACCAAGAAAAATGTGGACATTTGTTGCCATTACCTGGACTTGTCGAAAAACATGGATTTAATTGTCAACGAGACACACTTGTCATGGCCGGAGAATTCCTCACATGTCTTGTTCAAAAGACCTTGGTCTTATGTTCCAGAAATCCCCGGTCACACCAGTTGACCTGTTTTGAGTCTGTGAAATCTAAGGGTTGGGATATCCTTCATGTTCGGCTGACGCCAATTTCCAGGGAAAGCAACATGATGCACCACCCTAAATTCAGGCCTGGTTTTCTGGTCAGTGTCTTACAAATCATTTGCCTTTGCTGGGCCATGAGGTAGTCATACCCCTTCAGAATGTTGTCGAATGGATGGCTTCAATTGACCTCCCCAACGTTTTTTGGAAAACAAATGCAGACAATGGACATCAATTGACAGGACGGGAAACTGTTTCTTATAACTGTCACAATCTGTTGATGTTCCCATGATTCACGGGGTACCGCAGCATCTTCAGACACCCAGATACCGCAGGACCATGATTGCAGGTCCTTGAGGTGTTCCTTTTCTCCAATGCCGCTCAACCTAAAAAATCGCCAGTGTCGCAGAAGTATGGCCCAAAAATCATATGATTGGATACCTCAACATGGGATTGCTTTAAAGAATCAAATCATATCTATATATATATGTATTATATATGTATATATCATTATGGTATATACATCCACAACCAATAAATCTTGTGGAACTTTTTCTTGTTTTTTGGGCAAAGATCCATAGGTTCACCATGGATGATTCCATCGCCCAGAGACATCAGCAGCTGAGGCGTCAAGACGGCACCGGCGGACAAGATCACCTCATGCCTCCGACAAATCGGATCCGAAAAAATCTGCACAGACATGGCAGTGCGTCAAAACCTTGTACCCCTGGTGAACATCAAAATAGCTGGTAAATGGATGTTCATTCCCCTAAAAATTGTATTAATAGGTATTGACCCATACCCACATCAATGACTACTAGCAATATGTACCAGCATGATGTTGCCACTATTAAAAAAAAGAATAAAATGATAGTGGAAAATACTATTAGTAATATGAATTCATATACTAATAGTTAACAAAGTTATCACACATATACACATAATATATATATATAACACAATATAACAAATGCTGAAACAATGGATTTTTTTTTCAGGAACATCTGCAGGAAACCGTTGTGTTTCCCAAAACTTTTGGCTAAACATCCATTAGGATGTTTTGTCGGGGTAGCCATAAACCATGATAAAACGGGATAAAGCCCTATTCAGAAGATGTTAGGGTATGTTAGGATAGACGCGGGAAACCAGGTTTTCAATATTCCAAAACAACAAACTTGGACGATGAACGTACGCCAATGGATTAGGGGAATATCTGGACAAGCCTTGGACGAAGCCACAGAGGGCAAAAACATTGGAATCACAGCTGCATTTGATCTTCATGGTTGTACCTATTCTACATCTATAGATGTCTGAATCACAAATTTCTGCTATTGGTTGGTCCATCCATCCATCCATCCATCCATCCATATATATATATATTAAATGTAGTTATCTATATGTCTAATTACACGCACTACATCCCCATCCTTGGTCGTAATTCGAGCACAATTGCTCAAGCCACTTCTTTTACTGTAGCTGAAATTGGACTTGAAGATCAGGTCACACGCCACTTCTACAACTTCTGTATATCGAGGTTTCCTAAAATTGGGGGGTACCCTCAAATCAGCAATTTTAATAGGATTGTCCATTCTAAATTATAAATCATTCATTTTGGGATACCCTCTGGTAAACTAACATAACTATGGAAAATCACCATTTTTTATGGGAAAACTCACTATAAATGGCCATTTTCAATAGCTATGTTAGTCATTACCAGAGGGTACCCCCATTTATGGAAAAATCCTGAACAACATCCATATAAATCATGACATGATGCGATCGAATCATTACCAGAGGGTACCCCCATTTATGGAAAAATCCTGAACAACATCCATATAAATCATGACATGATGCGATCGAATCACCCAGAGTGTACAGTGATGTATAGTGTAATGACTAAATGGCATATTAAGCTATGGCTGACTTGACCATGTTAGTATATAGCTGTTGTTATTCATAAATATAACCAACATGGAACAATCAGTTATAAACCCATGCTCAATTCTACCAGAAATGCTTCATATATATCATCCCCAAATTTTAGGTTTGTGATTGGGTCTGCCACTTTGAGTACAATGATGTATAGTGGACCCGCGGACAGGTATGGATGGTAAGTTTACTATTCACTTGATTCAGTTAATTCATTTCATTAATTACCTGGCTGGTGGTTGACCTACCCCTCTGAAAAATATGAGTTCGTCAGTTGGGATGATGACATTCCCAATATATGGACAAATAATCCACATGTTCCAAACCACCAACCAGTTACCCTCTGGCAATTTAACATCGCCATGGAAATCGTCCATTTACCTATTCAACATGGCCAAGGCTTCCATGGCTATGTTTCATAACGGAGGGGAAGTACAATTAATAAGTCTGATGAATTCACCATTCATCACCATTCATCACCATTCATCACCATTAATCACCAGTATTAACCAATCTTAATCCTATATCCCATAGTAAATCCCATGAATTAAGATGCAAATCCCATCTGAAGATGTAAAAATCCCATACTAAATCGCCAATCACATTTTAATGAACCATCTTAATCCCATGGTTAATCCCAAAGTAAATCCCATCAAGATCCCACCTGCACTTCACCGTGATGATCTGACCACTCCGGAGCTCCAAAACAACACCCGTGGCACGCACCTGACGGCGACTGTCACCATGACTTTATAGGTGGTATAAATTAAACCATTCCCAAATGGGTGGTTTATCGTTGTTTTACCCACATTATGGATGTTTCCATTAATTTACGATTGGTGAGTAATTATATGTATATATATATATACTATTACTATAATATCATGAACATCATTAGACACAGCACGTAAAAAAGTAATTGCATATATGAATAGATGTGAATAGTATATGCGTAAGTCTAACCTTTGCTATGCTAGTTAAGCCCAAATGTAATTGCGATATATTGCGATTGGTGCGTTGCAGAAAACGCTGTTGGAATCGTTACATTGCATAATATTGATATCTCTATGTGGTCATTAATATAGCACCCAAATATTAGGATAAACAATTGGACAAAAAATGTTGAACATTTGGTGGTCAATTGATTTGTTTCCTGATTTCGAGGGTGGCACACCATCATACTTTTAGAACCACTCACTTTTGACGCATGCATGTTGGAAAACACAACAAACTACATGTTCACCATTCGATCTGGTTTGCCACAGAAGAAGGTTGAAGCACAGTGAGAGCCAAGCCAATTAAAGGTTTCCTCAGCTTAATGGACACTGAACTTCCATGAAATATATTGAAATAATTTGAAATATGTGATTTCCGACAGCATCCTATACCTAAAAGATAATAAATGTGCGGCCAAAACCCACAGATATGTCATGACATGGTTTAATCCTTAGACTTTACAGTAAATGCCCTGCCAGATATTTTTTTTCACGCGTTGCCCAGCTGAGTATATTGAAGGTGTTCCTCCATATGTCATCATTGTTTCAACATTTACCATCTAACAAACATGGACAATCCAAAATGTGTAGATCATTTCCAAGATTTCACCATGGATTTTCTATCATTTGATATGTTTATCTCAGGCTAAGCCGCCAAGCCGTGCATAGCCTAAGCCACCTCGCCCAGTGGCGCCTGACCCTCCGACTCCTCTAGGACCACCTTGTGGCAAAAGGTTTCTGAAGCCACACGCAGGTTGGGATACCACCTAGCTGCAGCATGCCCCAGCCCCCGGAAGAGCTGGGGGTTAAGGATGAGGGCGTACACGGGGGGTCTACATGTCCTGGAGTTTGCTTGAAACATCTGGAGAGACAACATGTTGGGAATTATGTGCAGGAAATGCAACAGAGAGAGAGACACAGAAACCAAATGCCCTAATTATTTGCATCTATCCGCACATTTTATGGGAGGCTGCAAAAATCGAATGCAATGGTGGCTTAAACTCATGGTTAATGCCTGAGTCTCTGCTGAAATAGGGGAATTTATTCAGAACTTGATTGACATTTTAAGGCCCCGGATTCTCTATAAGCATACCCATTGTAGATTGTCAAAAACCCTGGTTTCCTGCAAATAGCCGTAGCCCCTTCAATCATCTCAGAGATCCTAAATACTTTGATTTTTGTCAGTTTCTAGCAACAAAATCAACCTATCAACCTACCCTGTCGTTGTTTCCTTGCCGCTCCAGTGAAGCAAAAAGTCTACAGACCCGTCTCACCTCAGCAGAGGTTCGATGAAGGCGGAGAAACAATCTTCACGCCCACCTGCACGTCATCAGAGATTTCAAAGGTCATAGTTTGCCAAGGTGGTTTTTAACTCCAACAACTAGGGTTTATGGGGGATATGACTATAGTTAAAGGGGATTATAAGCCGACTTATCACCGGGGGGCGCAGGCCCACCCTACAAAATATATAATAAATATACACAATAAATTGTTGTAGTCGTTGTTGCTGTTGCCCTTGGTGTTGGTCTTGGCGTTGGTCTTGGCGTTGGTCTTGGTGTTGGTCGTGGTGTTGGTCTTGGTGTTGCTGTTGGCTGTTGCTGTTGCTGCCGTTGCTGCGGTTGCTGCTGTTGTTGCTGTTGCTGCTGCTGTTACTGCTGTTCCTGCTGTTGCTGCTGTTGCTGTTGTTGCTGCTGCTGTTGCTGCTGCTGCTGCTGTCGCTGCTGCTACTGCTGCTACTGCTGCTACTGTTGCTGTTGTTCTTGTTGTTGTTGCTGCCATTGCTGCCGTTGTTGTTGTTGTTGCTGCTGCTGTTATTGCTGTCGCTGCTGTTGTTGCTGCTGCTGTTGCTGCTGTTGCTGCTGTTGCTGCTGTTGTTGCTGTTGTTGAGGTTGTTGCTGTTGTTGCTGTTGCTGTTGTTTCTGCTGCTAGTGCCGCTGCAGTTGCTGGTGCTGTTGCTGCTGTTGCTGTTGCTGTTTCTGTTGTTGCTGTTGTTGCTGCTGTTGCTGCTGTTGCTGCTGTTGCTGTTGTTGCTGTTGTTGCTGTTATTGCTGTTGTTGCTGTTGTTGTTGTTGTTGCTGTTGCTGTTGGTGTTGCTGTTCTTCTTGTTGTTGTTGTCGCTGTTGTTGTTTTTGTTGCTTTTGTTGTTATTTGTTGTACAGTAGCCTATTCATGTAAAATTGCAAGGGTTTGAACCAAGCGAAAGTTGATGTGCCAGGATTTCTATGACCCGACCCTTTGAAGAAAGGGTCGATATTACTACAGTTACTACAGCTCTGGACAAGGACTAAAGTTGACTCTAGAAGAATCATCAATACTAAATTAACAATGTATCACGATACATACCGATCGATTGCAATAGAAACACGCCCACACGACGTGGAAAAAACACACGACGTGGAAAAAACACAAGGTGGTGCCCCCTTTATGTTTGTTGTTTTCTGATACCCCATCGAATGTTGCTTGTTTCATTACCATGAAGCCAACAATTGCACTAGTCATAAACCCTTTCAATTCATTTGGAGGACTTCTACACATGGGTTTTCAAGGGGTAGCATTACAACGCCCAGCAAATGCTGGATGAAAGCTGACCCTCTTCAGATCAAGGGTGCAACAGGCCAGCTCCTCCAATAATCTCATGGATCGAGGTGAACCATTCCGGAATCAACGATAATGTACATGGGCATTTGAATGGGAACATCATATTTAAATATGGGATTTTCATGGATTTTCAATGGCCATGTTTGACTACTGAAGGGAACATCACTTTATCCGGCAGACCAACACAACAATGGACAATCCTCAATTAGTAGATGCATCTTGTCTTGTATTTCAAATGGTGGCTTGTCGTATTGCTGTTTCGGATTGCCAAATGGTAAAAATGGTTTGTGTAGTGTATATATATATACACACCACTGTATATATTATATATGTGTATATATAATGCAGTAAACATATTATATAATATATATTATGCAATTATACGCAATTATATGTATTTATAATATACAGTACATATATTTTACATTGTTAAGCGCAAATGCATCTTCTATCATCCCCGTCCCAGCACCTTGTGCGGTGTTGAACTGGGTGAGTCCTGCGTAGGGTGCGACTAGATAGCTTGGATAGCTTGGTTACCATGTGGGCTTGTCCGAAACTGGGATGTGGTAAACTCAATCTGTAATGAACCTACCATTTCGTGATGGTGTATAGCACCCATTGTGGTGATTTGGGAGTTTATTGTTGGGTCTACTCACATTACCCAAAATGCTCAGTATATGCTCCCCATTTACAATCCTTTACATGCGTAACTGGCTATGAAAACATGACATAAAAGGATCATGTACCATCTGGTTATTTCAACATAGCCATGGAAAATCACCATAATAGGTAAACAATCTATAAATGGGCCATTTCCCATGGCTATGTTAAATAACCAGAGGGTATCCCTTGCATCTGCGGGAAGCAAACCAGCCCCCGGATCTTCCACATGGCATGGCTGGCCACCAGGGATGGCCAGGGCCGCTGCAATCAACCATTTCTCCAACACTTTGTCACTTGCCTCTGGTAATTTAACTATGGAAAATCGTCAATTTTGGGAAAATGATCTACACATGGGATGAAATGGGACTTTTTCATACCTTTTTTTTTCATTTTTTTTCCATAGCTATGTTAAATTCATATTAGAAAATATTATAAATTCCCGGAGATTGAGGGTGTTTCCTCCATTTTTGGTCTCGCGTAATTGGTTTGCCATCCTCATCACCAGAGCTGGGGGAAGCTCCAGTCATGACCATTTACAGTTGCTGGGTTGCCACTCTTACATACTCCGCACACACAGAAAAAGAATTGAAAGGACATATCAGGATCAGCATGAATGGTTCGACCCATTTAGAGTCCTCCATAAAAAAGTGAAACAGGATCAGACATGAACCCAAAAACTGAGATACTTGATGATACTTGACTACTAGCTAATGGTATGATGATCCATGATGATCCAAGTCAGAGTTTAAGGCTAAGCTAACTGTTCGCCTTCAGATGCCTTCAGTAATCAAACATGGTTTGCCGTAAAATCACCAATTCAAAATGTTGATGTTCCGGAACTCCCATACTTTCCGATTTCATGCCATGTTTTTTGTGACAAAAAAAGCCCAGCCCATTTTGGTCGACCTGCGCCCGGCAGCTTGGCGGCGTTGTAGTCAGGGTTGCGCTCGGCCCCAGTGGCTTCGCAGGCCCTGAGAGCAATCGAAACGCCAAAAAAAACGCATCTTTTATAGGGGAAACTGGTGAAAAAGAATGAGAAACTCCAGAGGATGGAATGGGGTACCCAATTTGAAAACACAAACCCCATGTTTTGTTTGTAGAGCTTCTGAGCTTCCTGCATTTTTTCTTCAAACATCCAAATCTGGGACAAGAGTAAGGGTCTTGAGCACTTCATAACGCTTTATATGGCTTTGTCCAGTGCGGTATATACACCGAAATACAATCGTCCGATTTTTTGATGACCAGTCAAGTTTGATTTTTGTGTGTACCCTATCTGGACACACCCCTAATCTCAAGTTTAGGAATCATGCCATGTAAGGTCAGGTCATCTATTTTTTGGGAAACTAGCATTCAAACTATCGGATGAGGTTCCAAGTCTTGAAAACAACCTCAATTTCCTGCAGAAACCCATATGTTCATGAAATTTCATGAATCTCAGAGCATCCCCTTCCAAAAAATAGCTGATGTCTATGTTCACATTTAATTATCATCTTGAAACTTTCGTTATAGCAATTATAGCTCTCATTTCTCCTAAAACTCATTGACATCTCTAGGGACCAAGAGACCACCCGCGCCTCATGAAGTCCTGCACTTCCTCCATGGGTGGAAATGTTTGAGCCACCTTCACAGGGCCCGAGTCACCTCGATAGCGCTGATCGTAGCCCTCCAGGGATTCCTGGCCGGCAGCAGCTTCCGTCGCAGCCGTTTTAAACTGGGGAAAATCCAAGAGGTCAAAGGAGAAGTTTAGAGATTCTTGTGGCATCTTGTGGCTATGATTCAGCTTTAGCTAGAAAATCACCTCTCATGAGATAAAAGTTTGCTGGTTTCTTTGACCCCCCACATTATGTCTGCTTATGTCATCTTATGTCTACCGTTACCCCTACTTCGTTCTCCTAGTAACGCACCAACTTAACAAACGAACTGGGTTTGTGGCCCCCGAGCAAGTCTCGCATGCCCAAGTTCTGCCGAAGATCTATGGATTTGAAGTGTGGCAGGACCTCTTTGTAACCTGATGCCATTTGCAGGCAGGCTGTGAATGGGGCAAGGGTTGCAGTTGAAAAATGAAGAAACATGTGTCCAAGGAAGATGGAACACAGAAATCTGCAGTTTTTTTTTGGTCCGAAGAAAGAAAGAGCTGGTGATTCACCTGGTGATGGTGGGTTAGAAATCCACTATTCGAATCATTCCGTTGTCAATCTGACAGTAATTCCAATGCATGATGCGTCACTTGTTTTCTCGCGAAACCACCCGATTTTACCAGAAGGTATACCCTCCTTTGCCCCTTAACTACGCGACTACGTGCACGTTTATCCCAAGTATGTAGTATAGCGACCCCAAACAGATGCGAAAAAAATAAAGTTGGAAACCTGTGAACGGAGGAAACATCGAACTTTCACATCCTCAAAAACACGTTTCGGCATCTTTTTGGGATTACCATGAAATCCTATGAAATCCCATAAAAATCGCATGAAACCGAATGCAACTGATTCAGCATACCATGGTACCCAGTCGTGAATGGGATGAACCTCAAGCATCATTCGAGGCAAAACGATGTAACCCGTGTCGTTCATCAACCCTTCCTTTAACTACTGGGGATCCCCAATCAACTATGTTTTGAGCATCATTAATTAATTAGATTCCCACAATGTCCCACATGTGTTTTTTTCCGAGGTTTCCCCGATGCTAAATGGGGAGGTTCCTAAAATTGGGGTACCCCCAAATCCAGTTTAATAGGATTTTCCACGAAATAAATCAACCAGCTATTGGGGTACCCCCCTTGATGGAAACCATATGGAAACCTCCATGTTTTTTACCCAACCACTGACCCCAAAAAACCAAGGCGCTCCAGCCACTGCAGCCAAACTCCTCGGCCCAGCGATCGTAGTCCTCCGGTGCACCGCGGACCCACCTGGCGGGTGAAATCGATGGGGAAATCATGAGTTCGTCAGTTGGGATGATGACATTCCCATCTGGAAATTCATAAAACAAAATCATGTTCCAAAGTTTCCAAAGCACCAACCAACTTATGATCTTTGGCATTTTCTAGAAAATTGTGATGTATTTATAGGCCGCCTCGGCCAGGCTTTTGGATATCTTTGGTGATGACATCTGTGAGATATTTCGCGCCGCAGGATTCTGGGGATCCAACTTAAACAGGTCGCACAAACGATTGGGAAACATATGGCTGTTGGAAAAAACATGACGTGGATGACGGGCCATTGCATGAGCTCCAGTGTGATTATATATATATGTATATGTATGTATATATATATATTTGATACATCATGATGCATCCCCGTGTTGATGCATGTGTGCATCTCTTTTTATTAACGTGGTGAAGCGTGCAAACCCTGAAACATGATTATATAAAGGTTGCCTGTTCAGCTGGGTATGACTTGATTTCTCATCAACTCAGTAGAAAACAATACCATTCACCAACCTTTACACAGTTTCTGGACGGAATGTTCAATCTTAAGCGGTAGATAAGCAATTCTTGGTATGATTCCCCCGAAACCTACCATTTGTTTAGGTTTGAGATAGGCTTGTGAGGCTGCTATAGAGAAGCCAGAGTTGATGTGGTTTTGCCAACAACACTCGGGGATTATTATTCATTAACTGCAATTTTAAAGATTCAATGAATGTCTTCTGTCAACCAATATATGTTTGGGTATGATTGTGGTATGTCATATATATATATATATATGTCTATATATAGATTAGATTGATTCCTGGCTGAATAGTAATTCACTGATCTGAAAATAGCTTCACTGTTGGGCCTAATCGGGGATGATTCCCCAAAAATATTCACCATCATTCCAGTAAAACATAGTAAAACGACGTGAGGTCATGAAATTCATTCAGAGTGATATGAGCCATGGTCAATACTCACTATATGGTTGATGGTCATCCCATCCATAATAAGGATCCTATGGTTATTCTAAATCCCTATGAACCATTGGATGACTAGCCCCTATTAATGGTTATATATTAACCATGAGTATTGACCATAGCTCATATCAGCACGTTGCCCAGGCGCATGTTGTAGTTGATGGCGCTGCTGCCCCCCAAGGTTTTGCCGCGCTCCAAATCGATGACACGGCCCCGGGGCAGCAAATGCTCTTGAGGCACGGAGCGGAAACCCCAATCCACCTGGAGCGAAAAAAGGGACGGGAGCCTCGGAGCCTGGCCCCACACTATATCTGGGTTCCATAGTCATGGGCCATGGGGCCATGGGGGTACCTTAAATGGATGGTTTATTATGTTTATTTCATGGAAAATCCATGAACTTAAAATATGGATGAGAACTGGATTGAGAACTGGGGGGTAATTACCCCCATGACTTGGGAAACATCCAAAGAGATGGTCTGTTTCCTGCCTTCGATTTTTTTGCATGTCAAACTATCCGGATTAGAGTGGAACAGTAAGCATGAAGTTCAGAAAAAAAACTGAAACATTTGTTGTTTCTACTTGTCAAACTTATTCAAAATGACCCATGAATCTTGATGATAGTGTGAATGTGTACGTCAACATGTTCAATGTTTGTTGGGTGGTGGGGTTGGATGAACGCATGACCAAATAGACCCACTAATAGTCTCCGCTTTTCGACTTATTGTGTTGAATCAATGACATCAGATCTTCTGTCCTCGGTTACTATTTGTCGTTGGCAAAAAATAATAGTTCACTCCCTAAATGACACATGGAGCCGCAAAATTGGGTTGGTAAAATCATATAAGTTTCTTTGATGTTTGCAATTTTCGGTTTCTATATGTTGCCCTCTCTGGTTATTTAACTATAAATCATTCATAAAGAGTCATCTATAGATGATGTATTTAATTATAAATCTGTCATATATATTTTTATGGTTCATAGATAGCTTATAAATCACCAAAACTCATCTATAAGCTGGTTGGTGGTTTCAACCCCTCTGAAAAAATATGAGTTCGTCAATGGGGTTAGGATGACATCCCATATATATCATGGAAAATAAAAGCCATGTTTGAAACCATCAACCAGTCATATATTGTTGTGGTCATTCACCACTATTAACCACTATTAAACCACTATTAATATTAGTATTAAACCATATTAAACCACTATTAAACCACTATTAATATTAGTATTAAACCATATTAAACCACTATTAAACCACTATTAAACCAGTAAGCCATCGATAAATGTGCCATTTCCCATCGTCCGTCGAACGGCGACAGATAAAGGCGACACCTCGGATTGCCACAGTCCATACATCCTCAGCGCACAAAATAGCTAAGGTGACGCACGGTTCACGCAAGGTTAACGTTTGGGTTTATGGAGAATATAACTACATATATATATATATATGTATATGTATAATTATTTAGTGTAATATATATTATATATATATATATAGATTATCATATATATCATATAGTTCATTGGGTTATAAACAATATTGTAACGCCACTTATAAATAAGGCCTCCACCGGCTACACCTTTCAATGGCCATTTCAGGAACCGATTGGTTGGAGGTACCTATCATATGTAAGGACTATGTACAAGTAAGGGCTAAATTTCAGGGAACATTTTAGGGCCCCTAGGGTAAGCATACAAAAACATATGAAAAAACGATGGGGAAAGCCTTTTTGGGAACATTATCTACATTCATGGTGGGTTTTGCACGTCTGTGTTAGTGTGCAGGAGGGTAATTTTGTAGGAAATCCATCCTACTGCATATGGGATTGGATCAAAAGCCTGGTCTTCACATTGAAATAACTGATATCTGTGGGATTATCTGTTGACCATGCTGGTCTATCTTGGCATGATCGTCAGTGCTATTTGGAATTATTTTCCAACATGTTTTCTCCCAGCATGTTTTCTCCAAGATGGGTTCCATTCACAACACCACTCTGAGTCCCACTATCTAAGTATGGGGTTTGATTCCCGTCTTGCCATCTCCATTCCATGCAAAAATGCGTTTCCATATCATTCGATATCTAACCCATCCCCATCCAGCCCATGAAGTCTCATGAATCCACAGAATTCATGATCTACAAACAGGTACTTGTCCATTTTCTCATCATGTCCACCCTCATCGACCATAACCAACCAAGCTAGTTACAATTCTGCAGTACGATTACCAATAGTTTACTATTGGGTTGTAACTAATTAAACTAATATAACTATTATATACTATTCTTACAACTAATGGCTTCCACACTATACTATTGTACCGCTATTATACATAACTGTTACGATATATACATATAATCATAATGATAATGATAATAATAATCATCACTAACAGTTATTAGGTTTATTAGTAGTACGAATTGACTATTAGTGATCAATATTAATCACTATGAATCACAATTAATCACTATAAATCACTATAAATCACTATTAATATAGTAATGACTAGTAATATTAAGTAAAAATTATCAATAGTTGAGTTCACTAGCAATAGACAACTAAAAACGTTTAATATACAATTAATACATATAATATATATTTGATTCTCAAAATCAACCATTAGTTGTGAGAGTTAATTATTGATAGAATCACTATATATCACTGTTATCATTGGTTATGTTATGCCAAAGTGTCATCACTATTATAGAACTATGGTATGTTTAACACTAATAATCTATAACATATAATATACCACTACTAAACTATATGCTATAATTAACATGTTTGTTTTATAATTTTATGCAACATTTTGACGCATTTCCATATATCCACATAGATTCCACAAATAAATATATATATATGCCCGTACTGTGTCCTGAAATGTTGATTAGATTGATTAGTAATATATGGTAATGACTCAAAACCCTAAACCACTGGTGAACATCAACATAGCTTTTAAATGTATGTTCATACCCCTAACAAAATAGTATTGATAGGTATAGATCCATAGCCATATACCATGGAAAATCACCATTTCAATTGGTAAATCCACTATCAATGGGCAATGTTCATCAATGTTCAATAGCAAACTGCTAGTTTACACAAGAGGGTAATAACACGAAAAGTTGGAACAAATCTGCCCCACTATCAACCACTATTATTTATTATTAACTACTAGTATTAACCACTATTATTATCTATTAACTATTAAACCACTATGAATTAATCACTATTATACCACATTAATGGGATTTAACCAACAACGGGAAGATCATGGGAATATGATGGGGATATTGTCGGGATATTCTGCACTATTGTGCAAAACTACTATTAAGTATCAACCACTATTAGTATGAACCACTATTAGTAATAGTTAACTATGAACATCTATGAACCATAGTTAATTAACATTCATTACCCTCTGGTAATTTAACATAGCTATTGAAAATTGCCATTTATAGTTGATTTACCCATTAAAAATGGTGATTTTCCATAGCTATGTTAGTTTACCAGAGGGTAACCACTATTCCTGATTTCTGCCACCAAGTCTCCTCTTCGGCATCTGCACTTCCCTGCTGCGATGTGCTTCACCGCCCGCCTCCAGCAGCAGCACCGAGGCGCCGCTCTTCGCCAGCCGCGCGGCCAGGGGGCAGCCCGCGCTGCCGGCGCCCACCACGATGTAGTCGAAGTCTCCGGACCTGCCGGGGCCAAAAAAAAAACGTGGGAAAAAACGTGGAAAAACCTGGGAGACTGGTGGCAAAACGCAGGGGAAACTGATGAAAAACGTGGGAAACACCGGGCAAAACATAGGAAAAACTTTTGAGAAACAGTAACATGGGAAAGACGTGGGAAAACTTATGAAAAACATGAAACAAAACGTGGAAACCGTGGGAAAACACATGGAAAACCATGGAATTGGATGGACAATATACGTCTAAAGATGTAGGAAAAAGGGTTGAACAATAAGGGTAAATGAGATGTTTCTAGCTATTTTTGGAGTGGCTAAAAACCACTTTTATTTGAGAAATACAGGAGAAATTCAAGGTTCCGTGGCTATGTAGTAATTAGTCCCAAAAAGATAGGAAAGGTTCAATTTACCATTAAATGCTAATCGGATTTTACTTGCCTATCTCTCGTTTGGGCTACTTAAATCCATACAGAAACATGGGAAACATACGCCGGTGTTTTCTTCGATTCACGTCATTCTTCATTCCACACGCTGCTCGGGTTCGAGCTGAGCGTTGCCCAGCTAAGACGGCTTGCGCCCATATCGAAAGAGGGAAAAATTTGAGCCCAAGGCTCTGTGAAGGTCATCACAGAGACTAAAATTAGGCTTCGACACAGACATATTGGATGTCTGATATCGACAAAAGACTTGAAAGTGAACTGCCAGCGCCAGCGGTCGGACAGGGTTTCCAATACTGATATGAAGTCAGAGGGTTTTGTAACCCTATTCGGTGACATATTCGGTGAGGGATTCGGTCAGTTGCAACATTTTCACGTCATTCTTGGAGGTCGTAACTATGGACTATGGGCCTATGATGTTGGTTCGAATCACATCCTACATCCATTGTCATATCCAATACCTCCAACATTTTGGACCCCTATACTTGAATAGATCCAATACTACACCAGCGTTTTCGGGGGGTATCAAAGAATTATTAGACAGGATGGAATTAATGTACCACTTCTTGGTTGGAACTGCCTGGATTTTGTTGGCTACCTCGACAGTTGCAGGCTGCATCGATGGCTCTTTTTCGATGTTGAAGTGCCCGAATCCCAGGACTGTTGCCCAATCCCGATCATAAACTTTCGGCAGGACTTCGTGCGGTTTCTTAGAGATGACTATGTGGGAAATGCAACTTCTCCCAATGAATTGAAGGACACTTCTATCTAATTTGGTCATCTTTTATGGCTATGCAGTTTCTTGGCTGGTCCCTGACGTACGTTTTTCCATCACATTGATTCACATGGCTAATATGTTTGTACATCATGTCAATACACATAGGATCCATGGTGCTGCTATATGGTCACATTTACCATCAATATACCCCAGTCATGTTATATACCAGCACCATGGATCCGTCATCGGATACACATCAATACCCTGCATTTGACCTCGCCAAAACCTTGATCTTATGATCTTCAGGATTCGCCATGATTCAACCAGTCCCCCCGCAAAAAACAAATGACCCAAAAAAGAACAAACGTATGGGTTGATGAAGGCTACCCTCTGGTGAACTAACATAGCTATTGAAAATGGCCATTTATAGTGGATTTTCCCATTAAAAATGGTGATTTTCCATTGCTATGTTAGTTTACCAGAGGGTATATCAATATAATATCAATATTTATGAAGGCTTATTGACCACCAACTGTCACTCTCGTCTATCCTTTTCTAATATTTCTTAACAGTTCTGAATCATCTATCCTTCGGGGTGTCACAGAAATGGGGGGAGGGGTTGGGGGGGCAATTCCACTGACAATTACCTGTAAGTGGGGTAAAAAAAAAATACAAAAAAATATCCCAACCAAGTGGTCCAACAATTGCACCCTCAAATCAACATGTTCCCTCTGGTAATTTAACATAACTATGGAAAATCACCATTTCTAGTGAATTTTCCCATTGAAAATTGTGATTTTCAATAGCTATTTTGACATAACCAGAGGGTACTTGTAGACGATGATCCCATAGTATCCCATATCTTCTCATCCATGTTCCCTTCATTATCCCATATTCTCCCATCGACGAAAAACCAAGTAAACCAAGGAACTCAAGGTCAGCAGTGCCGATGAACCTTTCCTCAAAGTCCTGGGAACGAGAACATCTGTTTATGGATTTTGCTGGGAAAGACATACTTCGAGATGTTGATGTTTTTTTCATGTTTGTTCTTTCCCATTTTTATATCTGATGAATCTGATGAGTTTACATAGCTTATCTTAGTTTATCATTTATCATCCCTTCAACCAGCAGTTGGACAGGCTTGATTTGTTGGAGGCAGTTCAATGGCTACAGAAAAAAAATGCGGCTTTATACATGGCATTGTATTGTGGGAAAAAACACCTTAGACCCAGTTTTTGGATGACCCCTCATACGGTTGTGAAATGTCATAGACCACAAGAAAGTGTCAGAAAGAGAAACCATATTTTGGGATATTTGGGCATCCGTTCAGGTGCAAGCGTCTTTTTGACTCTCTAGTCACTGGGATAGGATGCCTGGTGAAGAGTTTGTCATTTTGAAATTCTTTTTAGTTGTTTATTATGTAAACCTCCACTAGCGATGGTTTTCTTAGAGCCCGTTTCCGCTAAGTCGTTCGGGATGGTGTATGCGACCACATGACTAGTGTATCTTTATCTGCGAATGGGGCACAACAATCTGCAAGAATGGAAGCTTTCGAAACAAAATGACCATGGCCTTTTGCAGGGATCCTCTTTTGCGAGGGACCCAACAAGTACGCTAGTTTGACTTGACCCAGAGCCAGTCAAAATCCATCCCAAGCTCATGGTGAGCATCAGGATTCACCAGCATGAGGTCGTTCTAATCCGGCAAAAGGCCATATATTTGACAAAGTAGCGTCGCCCCACCTGGGGCAGCAACAGCGGCACTTTTCCTGATGTGCGGGCGCTCCAGCCGCAAAGGTCCGCTGCGGCATGCACAAGCCCTTGTGGATTGTCCCTGAAATCACACTCCTCTAAATTTCTATGTTATATTTCAAGCCCAAAAAGTGCTTCCCTCCAGGTTGCACAGGCTTCTGCTTGAGTACTTTCTACTTCAAGCGTCGAACTTCCATGGTGCCAGGAAAATAGGTCTTCGGTTCAGATGCGCAGGAGTCACATGCTAGAAGATAGTTCTTGAAGTCCACGGTTCGAGAAGATGGGCCCTTGTAGGTGCGGATCCAAGACAGATACTTTGACATCTGAACATCTCCTTTCTCGGCCTGAAGGTTCAGCTCATGGTAGCTGCAAGACATCTCCTTGACTTTCGGCAACTCGCAAACGGTGCGGCCCCATTCTTCTAGTGAATCCACCCCAACTGGCAAAGAGACCTTGGACGAGTGGCCGCTCTTGTAGGTCTCCATATGAAACATAGGTGGGTGAATCTCAGAACCAGGATATGACGGAGGCACTTCTTTGGATGATGCCACATGTTGGAACTCTTCCTCCTCATAGATGTTGGAGCTCTCAGGACAACGGCGTTTGGCGCCGTCTGTCATGGCTCCGATTGGCATCTGTGCGGCTTCCTGTTGGACTGAGGAAACCATGCTCTCCAGCATTCCACTGCGCTGCAGATCACGAAGAAATTCCAAGGCCTGGGTCTTCATTTGATCAGACGCAGCGCTCTTGGACATGGACATTTCGCAAGGCTTCTAAACCGTTCCTAACACTGGTTCACCAGGCGTTCCTCTTAATTGAGGCTTGCACAGTTTTGAGGAGTATGAAAAGGGCTACGTGGTGTCACAACATGCAAAACAGGGATGAACATGAAGGAGGCACTGCTACACTGTCTGACAATGTACGCAAGGCAGGAATGGTGTGACGATTATTCCCATACATAATACGTTTATCCCCACTTATCCCCGCAGTGATTATCTACTCCCACATTCAGTCCTATTTAATTATTTGGCTCTGCGGTCTTATTGGCTTGAGTTTGTCGTTTCTTTCGCTCTTCTCGCTGCTGTTTCTTGATTGCCAAGACCGTTGCTTCTTGGTTCAACTGGTATTCTCCTACTTCCAAGGCAGCACGCAAAAGGTCTGCAGGATCCATCTGATCTTTTGTTAATCCGTCCGCCACCATCAGTTCTGTCGGACACCATCGCACTGACAAACCAGTGCGAGTCATGCACTGCTTTAAGATGGCTAGGTCGATTGCCACCCGTTTGTCTTCAACCTTGGAAACACTGGACATGGATGTAAGATGGTCGTATAATGATTTGCAGTCTGTGATTCCGGTGATATTCTCATCTTTTGGCGCAAGGTTGGACACAATCGGTGTTTTGGGCATGTCCCGAACCGATCGCAAATCAAAAGCACCTTTCTTGGCTTCAACGACCATAAGTGACATCCATTCCGCTATGGCACATGCTGTAGAAAAGCTCTGAGCCTCAGCACCTAGTGTTGAAGAAACAACCCTGGGCAGCTTGTAAGACTTCCAACAAAAAGGGGACCATTTACTCGGGAGGTTGGATTCAAGATTTGCGTCAACAAAACCCAGAATATATCCTGCTTGAGTGGCATTACCTTTTGCATTTGCAAAGCCTGCATCAGAGTGAAAACATATTCCAAGCTGATCCCATGGGATGCTACGCACGGTCACGGAAACATGGCTGTATTGTTTGGCCCGATGCACAAGTTGATTGGCATACACCAGATCCTGAACCAACGGCTTGGGAAAACACTGCTGACTTATGGAGGTCTGAACACTGAGGTCAGGTCTACTCTGACTTGCCAACCAATTTGCTGCTCCGTTGATAGCACGCAGGGATGCTATCTCTTTTTCAGTTGCTGGTGACTGCTTCTGGCGTGCTCGTTCGCGAGACAGGTTGATTGGCCTCAGGTGCCTGGCATACTCACTTTGATTGTAAACAATCTCAAAGTTGGAAGGATCTTGGGAGTAATGCACTCCACAAAATTCTCCGTGGCCAATCCTCCATTTTCGGTATGTGAACCTACTGCGGAGCTGGGCAACAGCTTTCTCATGAACTGGACCGTGGCCTCCTATGATGGTATCGTCCACGTGTGCTCCCAAGATAGAACACAGCTCATTGTTGTTGTTCTTATCCCTCAAGAAGTACAAACAGTTGTCAAACTGACTTCGTTCATAGCCAATCTCAGTAACTGCTTGGTGAAAGGTCTGATACCAATTCAAGGGGGCATCGTTGGCGCCATAGACATTTCCCACAACTTCGATGACATCCGAGTCATCAAGACCTGGAATGCCACCGGCTGGGTGACGTGCAAACAGCGGTCTGTACTTGGCCTGGAGAGGTCCGGCCTGCAGGAAGGCACCTTTGATGTCGCCCAGGCACATGGTCCATTTCTTGGAGCTCAACACCTGAAGCACTAACGCACGTGCCAACTGACTAAGTGTTGGACTGTGGCAGAGGCCATTGTCAATCTTTTCCTTGAAATCAGGGTCTAGGTGTCCTTGAAGGCACCACCTAGCTTTGATTCTGGTGTCTTGATCTTCGGTTTTCTCAGTGATGACAAAACGGCTGCCTATGAATCTCTGTGGATACTTCTCACGCAACATTTTGGCCTTTGCTCCAGTCCACACCTTGACGGCTGGTTTGTCACTCAGGGTTGACCACTCCGTGCGCTTGGCTTCATCAATCTTGGATTGAAGTTCTGGTGAGTTGCCAGAAGGAGGCAATTCCTTCTGGAGGCGCTTCTGCAAAAAGGCTGACATCAAAACTTCTGCAGTGGGAATGCCCTCAGAACATGCCAGGAGAACCTCTTCGGAAAACAACCCTTCGGATGACTCATGCTCAGTTTTAGGCCTAGATGGGGCAGGAACATCACCCTCGGTGCTGGCTTCTCGTTTCTGGCTGGTTCCTCTTGGGCTAGAAGATTGCATCACTTGGTCCGGCGAAGCCACTGCGGCATCTGGCACCACAATCTGAGGAACGATCTCCTGCATCATCTCAAGGAAATCTTCATGTTTCATTTCAGGGGGTCTGAACAACACATCCTGAGCTTGCTTTGAGGAGTACCTTCTACGTACTGGGCCGTATAAAGAACTACTGGATACCTCAGGAGCAGGATCACTTTCCCCCTCGGCGGGTGCCGAAGGTCCACTGTTTGGAGCAGGCGGCAATGACTCAGAAACAGTTGTCTGCTGCTGTTGAAACATTTCGGCAGCAGACTGGGCTCCAGCTGGAACAGCAGCTACTGGCTGTCGGATGGGCTGCTCCAGTTGTTCTGGCTCTGGTGGCATTGACTGACCTACTATATCGGTGAATTGGCTTTTGGGAAATTGTCCTTTCTCCAACAAGTTCTTGATGCCCAACAGTTCACTTTCAGGGAATTCTGCTACGGACTTCTCTTCAGAAGATGCATGGCGCAACTGTTCAGGGGCACATCTCAGCAAACTGCGGCGGTGAGCTATGACAAAGTTTCTTCCAATTCTACCTAGAATCAAAGCTGTACCATGCCATTTTCCCCCAAGTTCCAAAACCCCGGACTGCCATTTTTGGGACCGCCAATAGTGTACCCAATCTCCAGATTTGAAGTCCCGCTCAACCCTTGGTCTAGCACGCAAAGCTACTCGGAGAGCACGATCATCCTGACATGCCAGCACAGAACGGCGGGCTGCCTGACGGATCATATGACTTCGACCAAAAGGCTCTGACATCTCGACTGCATCCGAGGCAACAACGTGTGGCTCATCTTGCATCAGGTCTTCAGGAATTCTTGGATTACGACCAAAAACTAGCTGATTGGGACTGCAACCGGACTGTGAAATCAGGCTGTTTTTGGCGGCTTGTGCTTGGATCAAACAATCCAACCACTCTTCTTCAGATGAGGGCCTCACTTCGTCGCAAACTCGATCCAAAATTCGAGAGAACCATTGGCCATGCCTTTCTACTTTACCAAGCTGCCAGTGTGCATCAGCGGCAGTCTGGTGTAAGCTAATTCCCGAATTTTCACAGTATTCAGCAAAAACTTCACCAGTGTTAGGTTGCGCAGGGTCTGTGGTGAGATTCTTTGGAACCCCAGCCCAAGCTATCCACTTATCACGCAAGGCATTCTTCAAGAGAACTGAGGTTTCTCGCTGTGGCAGTGGAACCATGACTTGAAGTGAAGTGCCGTAATCAACCAAGTTAACACATGGAATCTTATGGTTCACTTTCCAACCCCTTAGATACTTCACATCCAAACCAACATGCTCATTAAACTCCATGGAATGAGGAACATTGGCAGGAAGAGCACTCTTGGGCTGTTGATGGTTCATGCAAACTGTGCACTGCAATTTGCTGGCAAGCTCAATTGCCTTGTCAGAGGCACGGCTATGGCGCAGGATCCGGGTGAAATCGCTAGTGGACGGATGGCCTAGATTGCGATGCAACTTGGCCAAGGCTTGTTTGATCTTGGCTTCGGATCCCTCGGCAGCCGGCGCATTCCCCTGTGGGGCGTCGGATTCCTCTTCGGCAGCTAGGCATGCAAAGTGGTCTTCACATGTGACTTCATGAACATCGTGACGGTGGCTACTAACCCCAAAAGCATTCAACATGGACTTGACAAACTTAGGAGTGTACTGAGCTACAAAATCACTTACGCTTTGACCACTGCGAAGCTGACCGGCAACAACCCTATGGCTATGGTGACCCGGACATCGACACACAGCTTCCAAAGATTCTGGAACTTTGGACTCGGATACCATGAGGCCTGTTGCCTTCTGGATCGGCAGCTGGGTGTCAGGACATGCTAGTCCGAAGGCACACATGTCTACTCTGAAAACACCATATCTTCTTTTCAGGGATTGCAGTTCAGGTGATTTCCAAATGCTAGACGGCCATGGATGTTCCAACATGAATGCACCACCCCGCTGAACTTGCTTATGAATTTGCTTCACACAGAATCGGAGGCGCGCCCGATTTCTCCTGATCAGTTGGGCTCTCTCTAACGGCGTGCGGTAATACTGATTCAGGTTTTCCCATCCCCCAGAGTGAGTGCACGTTGGGCACACTACCAACAACTCAGGACAGGCTTTGTCCAGCAACCGGTCTACCTGTTCTTGGGTTTTAGGATTCAAAAGATCCCAACCTTGCTTGATGTCAAATGCCAACCCCTTACCCCCATGCTTCTCAACTTCCAGACTAAACCTCGGAGGTGAAAAGAGTTCGGCAACTTGAAACTGGGACTGCTTGGTGTTCTCAGCTGACCTCATTTGGGCTAACAGGCATCTACATTCCTTCTGCTTAAGGGTTATCTTCTTACGCTTATTAGATGACTGGCCCATTTGCTTACTATTCAACTGGCTCATTTTATCCCCCACCCTGGACTCCTGGTCATTGGCTCCGGCTGACGGCTGGTCATGCTTCTGCTGATCGACCTTCTGCTTGAAATCAAGGATGTTCACGAGCAGTTGGCCAGCATCATTGGTGACCATGCTGGCATCAATCTCGGGCTTGAGCAGCTTCATGGAGGCAGATCTGAAATCTAATTGCACATGCAGCTTCTCCAGTGTCGGTCTTCCCAGCAGCAAAGGTGCTTGGCCAGAGATCACTGCAGCATCGATGAGACCTGATGTCCCACTGATGGCTACTGGAATACGAACTGCACGTTCTGATGTTTCTTCCTGCCCATTTCCAAATCTGAACCGATTGATGGCAGCATACTCCTTGGCAGGCGACTTTCCAAGGGCGATCAACTTCTGATTCAGTTCATCCAATGTTTGTGACCCAATGAGGGTGCGGCCACATCCAGTATCTATGACCCCCCAACCTGGTGAGGAGACAAGTCCAGCGGCACACACTGAGATCACCTGACCGACGAAGGAGATCTCGTCATCAGGAGGCGAGGCACATTCCACCAAGTCCACTGAGGCAGCAGGTTTTGAAGAGCTAGCACTAGGATCCTTGGGAGGCATAGTTGTGTTGCTCCGGCACTCCCTGGCCCAGTGACCTACTTTTCCGCACTTCCTGCATTTTGTTCGGCGCTTCAGCTCTTCCACCTCGATCCGAAAGGATCGATGTGAGGTTTTGGAATTCTGGCTTCCAAACTTCCTAGACTGGTGGTGTTTCTGGATTTCTTGGCGACGATCCTTCCATGCTACAGCTAGCGCTTCGGCAGCATCTTCTTCAGAGATCTCGGTCGGATAGGCTTCCGTGGCATAGTCGGCCAAGAAGGCTTCTACATCTCCAAAAGCATCTCTGTCTTCAGGGAGAGTTTCGTGATCCCCAGCGACATTGGATTCTTCAGCATCAACCTGGAGAGCTCCGATTGGCTTCCTCGCTTTGGAACTAGTGGCCTTAAAGGCCGGGAAACACGACCTGAAGGCTGCAGACACGTCATCGAACTGCAAACTTCCTTGGGTCTTCGCCTTGATGATCGCCTTCTCCTGCTCTGAGAGGCCAGCACAGTTCAGAGTGATCCATCCTCGTGCACTGGATGGAAAGTCTGTTTCGGCTTTCCTGCGACAACGTTCAAAGGTCTCTTTGACTCGGGCTGTCCACTGTTTGCTTGTTTCCCCATCCATTGCAGCTAAACTGAAAACTTCACCTAACACTTCACCCATTTGGTCATGCTTCTCCTTCTCGGGAAATCTGGATTGCAAGGCCTGCCAGATCTTGTCATCACCTCCTTGGACAGCAATCTCGTCCAGGGTGAAGTGCTCGACGGCTTCGTATGCTGCAGCATCTAACAGGGTGAAAAGCCATGGGCCTCTCTGTTTCTCTGTCAGCTTTTCTAGTGTCATGAGCTTCGCCTGAGCCCATGCTTTCCATTTTTTCAGATCCTTCCCAGGATCTTCCGTTTCTCCGCTGAATCTTTTCAGCGAGCGGTCTTCAGCCATCAGCACGGTGCCCCAGGTGGGGCTCCGCTACCAATGACAAAGTAGCGTCGCCCCACCTGGGGCAGCAACAGCGGCACTTTTCCTGATGTGCGGGCGCTCCAGCCGCAAAGGTCCGCTGCGGCATGCACAAGCCCTTGTGGATTGTCCCTGAAATCACATATTCATATAATTTCTATGTATCTATCTATCTATCTATCTCTCTATCTATCTATCTATCTATCTATCTATCTCTCTCTATATATATATATTATCATGATATATACGTGTGTATATATATATATATGTATATGATTCTAGGATTGCAAATTTCTAGTGACCATTGACCCAGTCCTGTTTGTCGATCACCGGGTTCAAACACATGGCCCTTTGCTCCGCAGTGCCCGGGTGCTTCTTTTTCGCCTCTGCCGCTTGACGCAAACGACCCAACCTCGGTGCCGAAAGGGTCGGCTGGCTGGTCTGGGGGTCAAATTTGGGGAAGTCTTCACCTTAAAAAGGTTAGTATTATATAGTATTATTATTGACTATTATGTATTAGTATTATATATATTATATGATTAGATATGATTAGATTTGACTGAAAACCAAATTGAGCCCAAATCTGAGGCCAGCAACAAAATTTGGATTGTTTCATGTTTTACTGCTTTACCAACAAATCCTGGGAATGGGACCTGAACCTGAACCAACCAACATGGTGATTTCACCAATGAAAATAAGGATTAAAGAATCTATGCTATGAACAAAAACTACAAGGCCCATGGTAATTGGTTCACTACGTCCAAACGCAAGACCACCAAAACATCAAAGTTCATGCGACCAAACAAAATGCCTTTACTCTCTCTCTCCCTCTCTCTATGTTTTCCTCTCTTGGTAGCAAATACACCATCTATTGATGGTTTTCTGACAGAACATCTGATGGGTTTTCCTCTCTGATATCTGACTGACCCTTGGGCCGCAGGGTCATAGGTCAACAATGGTCAACAGTCTGACACGCTTTCGAGCCTGACAGCCATTCTCTGTCCAAGGGTCATCTGCATCAAAAAGAGGGGCAGCGCCCCCAGCATAGCCTTGCCTGCGGCTGTACCAAGTCTATCCAAGTCTGCCAAGTGTCCACAAATGTGAAGTCAACAAGTTTCCAATATTTTCCACAAGTTTCACCAAGTATCTCATCAATCTACTGGCATCAATTTAAATCGATGTTTCCCAGTGGCCCAGTGGCTGCTGCCGTGATCCAACAGGGATGATCCTCGAATTTTCTCGCTGACTATGATGCTGTGGCAATAAAAAAGCAAAAAAAAACACAATCCCCATACCCATAGGATCCATGTATGGTATATATGCTAACATTTTAGGTATATTGATGGTAAATGTCACCATATATAGCATACATGGATCCTGTGGGATAGATTCCTGAAATACAACTCAGTGGCTTTCTCGTAACAAATCACCTTGAGCAAATCGAGAAACCCATGGAAATTTACGGGTGGTTCATGCAAACATTTACAGGAAACCATGGTTGTTACTTGTTTTTACAATAAAAAAAAGGTGGTTTCCTCGCATGAGCCATAGATTCCATGGATTGATGGCGCCTGCAACAGTGAAGCGACCATCCGCCAAGCGCAGTCCCAGCGCCGTCAAAGCACAGAGGAGGCTCGGTGTGGCAGCTTCCATGGCGACGGAGCGAGGTCAGCTAACGATGATCCCACGAGAATTCTGGGATGTAACTAACATAATTATGGGATGTAATAATTAAGTAGGGTACCTTATAATTATCCGTTATACAATGTTGTAAATATAATCATATGATTATGATAATGGATATGCCAGTGGGATCAGTATTATCATAAATAAGGAAACTATAAAAAAAACAATTTGTTTACGGTACCTTTTTTGGGCATATCCATGCATATTTTTTTTCCAACGGCGGGGCTAGCACAGCCACGTTCATGGTCATTGCATGTCATGTCCTGCCTAAAACAGCTGCATCCGGCGCGGTTTTTAGGACGCCGTTGGAATCTCATCCGACGTCTGGTTGACATGTGTTGACCCTGCGGGTTCAAAAATGTTGAAATCCCCCAATAAATGCTGGATAAATGGAGGCTTTAATATCTTTCTCTATCCCAGATGCTCCATGGTGCTGGAAGGTAAATTCAACATTTGCCCGGAATTGATCACCCAGTTTTGTAGGTAAAAAAAACCTTACAAGGAGCATCTGGGTATGGGATGGTATGGGAACATGATCCAACTCAATGGGAGAATGTTCCAGCCATCTTTGACGACGAGGAAGTGGAATTCACCCAGACCCAAGTGACGTCTTCAGGAGGCTGATCTCGTACTCCTGACAGGCACTTTGTCGAGCCAACGTGGTGTTAACATTGAACTAATAATTAAAGGATACCCTCAGGTAATCAAACGTGGCAATGGACAAGCCACTAATATCCATTATCCGCTATATTTTTTTTCAAGGCCAACGTGATCTGCAAATTGGAGGATTTTCATGGCCATCATGCCATGTTACGGAAGAGTTTGGAGCCGAAGCTAATTGGGATGATGCCTGAGACGGGTCAACCCATGGGTCAACGCTTCCCAGGATCTGATGTCGTTTCATGTGGTGAAAATTCGGGAACGCACGATGAAGATCCCAGTGAGGATGCGCGACTGTAGGTACCAGTTTTCCGCTACCCCCATCCAAAAAAAATGGAACAGCATAAGATACCTACGTGAGATCAGAGTGTGGAAGCGGAGCTTCTTCGAAGTGGCAAACTACTCACGTTGCCATGGCGATTGGAGCCAAATTGGGTACCATCGAATTGTGTATATTATTCTCAGATCTCCTTTTTGTTGTATTAATAGCTGTTGAATGTGCAAATCATCCCTAAACCCCGGCAAACATGATCGTAAATTATCGTAAATTCTCACCTTAATTTGAACATCATTGACATTCATTGACCCAATATCAATATGACCCAGTGATCATTGGATTGGTTTAAGGGAAAAATCGTTAGGAACCTGCCATATTTGATCGGAAAAAACAATGGTTTCAGTTCAGATGTTCCCTTAGACCAATCCAGGACTTAGATTTTTGCTTGACCCAATCTGACCCAATCAACCCATAACTTGAAAACATTTGATAATTGTTGATCCAATATGACCCCATGTTTATGTCGTTTATGTTCTTTAAAGAAACTGAACCAACGACCCTCCAGCCATCCGGCCCCGCTCTCCGCGCGGTGGAGCTCCGTCTGGTTGCTGCAAATCATCTCTTTTACGGCCACCTCCTTGGGGGAATCAGTCCCCGACTTGGGATGTGTGGGATATATACATACTACCCTCTGGCAAACTATGGCAAACTAACATAGCTATTGAAAATGGCCATTCAGAGTTCACACATGTTGATATACCTACTAAACATGGTGAGTTTCAATAGCTATATGTTAAATTACCAGAGGGATAGTAGTATATTTAGTGTTGTACAATCAAGTGGAACCAAAAGGATGTTAGACCATGTCTACTGTTACTAAACACTCCCACAAATGGTGTACCTTTTCAGGGGTACTACATGGTACTACAGTCTACGATCCGACCCCTTTGATTTGAACCCTCCGCCGAATCCGCACCTTGGACTTGCCATCGCAGCGTGCCGCCCAGACCACACCGAACGATCCCATGCCCAGGGGCTCCGAAATCACACCTTGGGTTAACATGATGTGAACAATAGCCATAGTTGGTTCACTCGGTTATATAATGTGCATTTTTACTATTAAAGTAATTGTATACATGTTTACATTTATGTATATATATATGAATATATATATGTACATGTATGTTTTTGTGTGGTATATATCAATCTCATTCATTATCTATCACTATCTATCTGTGTGTATATATATATACAGTATATTTACTTAGTATATATATATATATGTCTGTCTGTCTGTCTATCTGTCTGTCTGTATGTATGTCTGTCTGTATGTATGTATGTATAGATGGTGGTTTGTTGACCCCCTGCTACAAAGCTGTTCCTGAGCTTTACATATGGTAAAGCCCAGCACATTCCCAAATTGCTGAACATCTCAGGGCGTGGCTATTAATCTATCCACATGTATACGTTGGGGCATAAATGAGTTACCACCATGGCAGTATGAGATAGAGTAATATGGTAAATAGTTCATTAATACCATTTGTAAACCATGAGACTTCAGGGTGCCCATTTCAGGCAAAGCTATAATATGTGTGTGTATATATATATATATAATCACTACCCTTTTAAGGGGGGGGACGTACCCAAATTGCTAGACACAATTTAGACGTTTTTTGAGGGAGGGGGGCCTGGTAAATGTCAGCAAGCATTTATTTTTCTAACTACGTTCTATTTGCAAAATTTCATTTTAGTAGGTCCCCTCATTCTTTACGGGATTTAATTATTTTCTTAGAAAATGGGGCGTTCAAAATGTAAGAATGCATTTCTGAAAAAAAACATGCAAGAAAATTAAAAAAAACAAATGTAAAATTATAGTGAAGGTCTGCAAATAGCTGCAGAATTGCAGAAAATCAAAAATGAAAATTAAAAGTGTGTAGGACCCAAATTGCTTGGTATTTCCAATACATTCTACACTTATTCTGCTCCTTTTTTACAATTTCTACATGTAACATAGAGGTATAGAAGGTATATTATTCCTTGCAAATTGCTGGAAAATCCTTGAACTTCAAAAAAATGTAAAATGAGTTGTTGAAGGTCTTCAAATTTACCTCCGTGGAGTTCAACTATTCAAAATGAACGGCATAATGTTGTGGCAGCATCCACTGGCCTGTTGCTCGACAAAGCCCCAAATTGCGTCCTGCACACGAGCCGCTCATAAGCCAGTAGAAAGGCATGAAATTGTCATGTCTCTCAATCTGTCCCAAAACGTGCCACTGGACAAGGTCAACCAGTGATGGTCAGATCATCCAAAGTACGTGTGTGCCTCACCGGGTCCTGGCAAGGGCTCACTCAGATCCCATTTCCACTTCTGCAACTAGCCGACACGAACCACTTGCAAACGTAGCTTTGCTGGACACAGCTCTTTTGACGACCAAAGGCTCCTAGATCTGCTGCGAGCCGCTTCTCTTGCGTGCTGGCCCGCAAGGCCGGCCCGCAACTCAGTGCCATCTGGCCAGCCTCAAGCATAAACATAAATTGCAGCAAGAGGCTATGCTTTGCTGAAGATGTTTTGGCACGCAGATATGACTGCACACGCAGATGGTGACATACGATGGATGGATCCCTAAGAACTGAAAGGTTGGTCGAAACGATCGCGCCCTTGTCTTTTTGATGGAAAAGCACAGCTCCGGCCATAACCAAATTTGAAAACAAACCCCGTGTAACCCAAACAGGTCTTCCCTTGCGACCTGCCCGCATCAGCTGGGGAGCAGGATTTGCCGCATGAAGGGCTCAAGCACGCGAAGTAGGAACTGTTGTCGCCTCCTTGGTGGGAACTACCCGGCCCACGTGACTACCAAATGGCCTGTGTTTTCGACTACCTGGCGCTTCTGGCGAACTTACATGAAATGCTGTTCAATTCTCTGGGATATACACATAATTTAAGCGATGGTAGTTGGTTAGCGGATTGCAAAATCGACCCCACAGCTTCATTTCAGGCCACCCAACCCCTGAATTCAAGCCAAAAGCCGCGACAATATGACCCGCAGGTCAAGGGCACCACACCCGCATCGCAGCACTTCTTTGATCCGGTCAGGGGTGTGCACAACCTTTCCACTAGGCATTGCCTTTGGACTTGCGTTCAGAGCCGCCAGGCTCTGCTGTTTTTTCTCCTCCTTTTCCTTTTCCTTCACTCCGCCACGCTTGCTCCTCCCCATGGCCTAATGATCCTAATGCCCAGCTTAGCTCCCGTGGCGTTGTTCAACAGGTGGCTGCTTGCTTCTGGCCACCTATGCATTGTCATGTTGCGCTTCTCATGTGGTTGGTGGTTCTTGCTGCCCTGAGAACTGTCAGTTCCAAGCGCTTGGCATTCCAGCACACTGCCGACAAGCAAAGCAGTGAGATACTGCACTATGAACGGTGGGACAAACCAAATGTGCTTTATAGTTCAAGATTTTGTAGAACTTGTGCGAAGCCAAACAGCAGCACTGGAACACAACTTGTTTTTCAACTCATTCGCACTTCAGCGCGAATCACTGGACACGGCCGACTTCCGACCTCGGAGCAGGCCATGAAAAAACAGCTCCCTCTGAGCCGCCAAGCAATCTTTCATCAGAAAAAAACAGCTCCAGGACTTGGCCTGCTCGCAGTCCAGATCAGCCTCAGCTCTGGTCATTGGGCCTTTGCTTCTGGCGCCGTTTTCACTTTATGGTTTTCCCCGCCTGCCCATCAAAACAAACTTGTCTGCACACCTCTAACTGGGCGGGCGTTGAATCACAGGCCAAAGCACGTCTGATCCTCCAACTCAACACTTCTGGCAGCATCCTGAAGGCTGGGAACTGGCAGCTGTTGAACTAACGCTAGAGATCCTGGTTTTAAGCGTCGACAGAACCGATTTACAGCCGCCCTCTTCAGAAACTGAGAATGGCCAAAACTGTTTGGGGCCCAAAACTTCAAGAGATTCTTGGCAACCACGTCGTAATGCTTCCTTTGTTCCTAAGCCATTTTTGGCGCACAGACTTTGACCTGCTAGCCACAGCATCTTCTCGGCGTTTTTTGTTCTAGGTGCGGACTAGGGTTTTCCCCGCCTAGCAGACCAACTTGCTGTGGACCAATCAGCCAACCACATGACAATAGTAAACGATTTACGAAAGGGTTTGGCGCCCATAATTTTGACCCCTACCAAAACCCATATCATTGCGGTCCGGGATTCTATCGGCCCAACAGAATTATCTCGTCATCCACATTTCATTGGGCGCGAAGCCCCTTTTCCACACAGCAAAGAACATTGCAAGGAATTTGCCAAATAAAAATCCACAGCTTAGCTTAGCTTAGCTATGTTCAACTAAAGCTCAAAAACACTTGCAAAAAACTACCAAAGCAGTTCGTTGATTTGCAAAGAGCGACCTACCGTTTTTCTCATCGCCTCTTGCGCACCGTCTCTTGCTCATCGAGCACATGTTGCTCCTAAACATTTTGTGCGAGGCTTCAAGTTTGCTAATCTTAAATCATGATTTACCATCAGGAATTGTAGGCCTCAGGTGTAGGCTGGTGTTTTACCTTCTTTTTCGAGTACTTTCTGCAAGGAACTATGGACCTCAGACATAGGTTGATTACATCCCCACAAAGACACCTCACAAACAGTTTACAAAGGACATTTAACAATTTTTACCTCCCCCCTCCTATCCGTAGAGGGGGAACCGGGGGGGGGGGTTGACGTATCTATTACGGACTTTCGACCCCCCTTCCAAATGTAAATCTTCCGGGGCTCGGTTTTTGACCTGGGGAGGTCTAACATACATACATATAGCCTTCCCCATCGGGACAAAAACAAGAAGGGGTCAAAAATGTTGCTTACATTTTTTGAACGTCCCCCATGCTTACACCCCACGAAAAGGGTGGTGATTATATATATATAATTACAATATATATATGTAATTACAATATATATATATATATGAGCAATCTCGAAAACCGTAGGGTAACGGAAAGGGCATCCACAAATTTGGGAAGGTCCCATTGCTTACCACACGTTTGTACAATAATGATATATGGTAAACTTGGGGGGCACCGCTTGCAGGAAACTGCTGCATGCACAGACATCGACGTCCAATTTAAGTATCGCTAATGTGGATATTAGAGAAATACAATGACATAACCTTGAAAAGGGGTATCGCTAATTTGGGAAGGTCCCATCGCTTACCGTGTGTTTTTAACAATTTCCGTCAATTTCCATGAACCAATGTCCGTCCAATACATATTTAGTATTGCCGTTTTTTTTTGCGGTGGCTCATATATAATCATAATATATATATATATTGAAATTATCATTATCATTATTATTAATATTGTAGCTTATAACTATTATAAATTGCTGTTATTATCTTATTGTTATTATTATTACTACTACTATTACATGGACTGTATAGAAACTATTGGCAAATATTGATTCTCAAAGCGGAAGGTTTACCTTATCTGGGCTATTTGGCCAAGTGGACATGAGATAAACTAAGCTGAAATCTGACGGTTTCCCTTTTGAATCAAAACTTCATTCATCACCTATTGTGAGGTCAGGCAGAGAGGTCGTTGTGAGGTCCTTGTGAGGTCATTGTGAGGCCACTGTAAGTTTCCTGGACAGATGGGATATTGCTACCGTCAGTTATTCATGAGTCATGAGTCTTCAAATAGTTTCTGCATGTGTTTACTTTCCAATTTGCAAGTGGAATGCACATCCAATCATTTCAATCCTGCTCCCATGCTGCTGGTAATGTATTGACCTGGTACGCAGAACATCACAAACGTGCTGTGAACGTTGCACGCCCCAAACACCAATTGGCTTCAGACTTTCCAACCTGATAGCACACCCGACATCCACTTGTTTTTTCATCGTGATCTGGAGAACCCAAAATGAAGGGCCAACAATGGGGCCAACAATCAATTTAAAGAAACTGACCAACATCTGTGGATTCAAGGGTTCACACTAAAACACAATAACTAAAGGGTGTTTCCTTGGCTTTTGAGCTTTGACATGCTGCAATCATTTGACTCAGACCCACGACCCATTCAAGTGCTTCCAAAAAGATGGCATCCCAAAATCTAGTGGTGTATATTGGTGTATCAAATCATTTTGCCCATGGATTTTCAAGTTCTGGGTATTCTTCATTGTCGATATGTCTGGACACTTCAGGCAAGAAGCACTGGACGCTGCCAATGCGCACGGTGACCCCAACTGCCAACTCTGCCGGACTTTGCACTTGCGGCTGCACTTGGCCTAAGGGTCCGCAGGGGATGTTTGGTGTCCATTTTGCCCGTAGCTATAACTACAGTAGCTTGTAGTACAATGTAACAACCGAACTCTATGTGGTATTTGACCCTAATTGGGGCTGGGTATAACTTCAGCATATTCTATAATTAGCCTCTTTCCAAGCCTATCAAAATATGAGCCCCTGCAGAAATCAAGCGACGGAGAGCGCGAGTGCTGGAGCCCAGACCCAGAAAAATAGCAGGTAGTTGTGGATGTCCATGGCCCAATCCCAAACAGATGGATCTGGAACATAATATGGACATGGATGAACATTTAAGCCTCCCAACTCCCAACCCACTGACGTTCAACATATGTAGCATCAATCGCGCAAATGTTGGGCCTCAGCCTGTGAATAAAGAACACTGCAACAAAAAGCCAAAAAGGACCGATGGGAAACACAATGCTCTGGCATTCAGGTCAAAATCTTCAAGTAAATCAACAGAATCCATGACCCACGGAGCAATTCCTTTTACCACTGTCAAAAACATGAATGGGGGTAGCCCCAAATCATTCAAAATTGGACCATTTCACTATTGAAACCTATGGTTTTGGGGATCCTCCGTTTTAAGAAGCGCCCACATCCCCACACCTCCCACGAGCCAAGCAGCTGTAGGCCACTGGCACCGCCACCCATCCAGGTTGCAGTGGCGGTGGCGGCGGTGCCCACCCGGCCCAACCACACGGCATCGGCAGCTGGGGACTCACCCGTCCAGGGGTGGCATGGCGGCAGGCGGAACGGCTGGGGGTGGCATAGCGCACAGGGGTCGCGTAACGCGGCTGAGGGTCCACCTGTGGTGAGAAAGTTGGGCACTGGGAAGTGCTCAATAGTGGGGGTCATGATCTCATCTTCATCCTAATCCTCATCATCATCATCATCATCAAGAAATGGGGTCGTGTGTCCCATGAAAACTGCGAGATATCCGCGGACGCCTGTAGTGGTCGAATCACTTGCGCCATGGCAGGTTTGTGGGATGCAAAGCCAACGACATCCTGATCAAAACACAACAAATAAGGTTGGTCCTTTTTATAACCCCCTGAAATCCAGTGGTTAATGATAGGTTTACCATGTTTTACCTATTTAGACTGCCGCATATTTTCTAGATCTCCAGTGGCCCTTTCAACCCCAATGGCAATGTTTTACCATCCAAGGATAGGCTTCGCTATCTTTGCCTTTGCTTTCAATTTTCCCCTTGCCTTACACTTCCATCTGTTCTGCAAATGGAGATGTCAAAATATAGGCTCAGGTAAACCATAAAAATGATTATTTATTTATATATATATATATGACATGACCAAAAAGTGTGTTTCAATGAGTCTCCAATCTTGTAATATTTTGACGAATCCCCGATGAGAACCCAAACAGCTGCGATGCTGCAGGGCATTTAGGATGCCCATTTTGGGACACACACCCAATAAGCTTCCTAAGAACATCTAGGAACCAATGGAAGAACATTCACTCCAACACTGGCTGTTTCGTCCATAGGAAAAGAGTCCATTGGGGTGATGATCTTACGACGCTGCCAGCTGCCGACGCAACGCCATGCTTTTGGAGACAGGCCCAGGCAAAAACAGCTGTCCTGATTCCGACACGTGCACCTGCTTGGCTCACAGTGGTGGCAAAGCCTGCCCTGGCCTGGTTCAAACATGGCCAAAATCTGAGACTCTCGGGACTGAACCAATCACATGTCACCATATTTCACCCTTACCCAGCTGTGGTGAAACTGTGCCGGACCTGGCGAAAATCGTATGCAGATAGTGGCTTTATATGATATTATCGGCTTATTTTTGGTTTCAAATTCAAGGACGCATCAAAAGTATCAACGCAAAAAAACAGATGCTTGTTACTTTGATTGCCTATTGCCTCTGATATAATTTATGTTAGGAAACATGGGTCGCCCGAATGCTTCACCATCCTCGCACGATGCCAACGTGGGTCCTGTTAAAAGAAATGAAATCCTGGGAGTTCATCCAATGGCTGAAACTTCCAAGTTCCACTGGAATTACCATCTGGTTATTTGTTACATAGCCATGGAAAGATCCACCCATGCTATTAGTTTGTTAATAACGGCATACCATCTATTTCTATGGGCCATCGAAAAACCATGGCTATGTAACAGTCATAACCAGAGGGTAAACAACATGGTTTCAAGTCACCATATGTCACCATCCATTTGACTCTTGCCACGGATTCACCGGCAGATTTAAGGTGAAACCAGCAGCCGCGGCTCAGCGGCTCATCCTGCCCGAACTTTCCGGAAACCATTGGTGCTGGCCTCGCTGGACATGGAACATGTTGGAACCGGAGGCACCAAGCGAAACGGTGCCGGAGCAAGTGATGGATGGTCACAGCATGGTGAAAAAAAACTGATCATGGTGAGGAAAATCAGCATTTTATGCGTTGGTCAGAACGAGGATAGTGACCAATGAAGAATCCTGCTGAATGATGACTACTGTGATTCTGTATCTTCACCTAACAGAAGTTCAGAATAGTTCAGATATCTGATCTGCTTTCAGTTTTCATCATGTTTTGCCCACCTTTTCCCCAAGCATTTCTTGTCACGGCCCACGTCCACAGGGCTTCCCTGGCCATGTGTTTCTGCATCTCAATAGCGCCGCTGCTCTTGCTCTGCTGCATCCTGTAAGGGAAAAAAACATGGGAAAAACCAGCGTTCCATGCGGTTACCCTAGATGTGGAAAACCCATGGTTGTTCTAGGAAAATGATCTACATTATTCTACATTCATGATTCATGGTTGGATTTCCACATGGAACTGTTCTTTTACAGGAGGGTAATCATCACTTTCCCGTTGTTGAAACATCCGGTTGATGGTATACCCTGTCAGACGATGGGACTCAGACTCAGTGACCGAGAATTGCGTCAATTCCACTCTCCAGGTAGATCTAGCGGCATTTCTCTTGCTTCGGATGATATTCCATGGAGATAACGAAGGACTTTCCTTTTCAGACCGTACCAGTTCCATATTTCGAGCCCTCACTGTGACCTCACTGGCTCTGGAGCTTGTGTTACAACCTCGGACTGGGAAATCCTGGGAGATTTATGGAGCCTCTGCTGTCTGAAAATCATCCCAAAAAAAATACAAAGGTCTGCTGTTCTGACGTAAAAGTAACAGGTCCAAGATATTTTAGGCATATTTCGGACATGACTTCACATAAAGTGCAGGACAGTATCGGAAGCTCGTGAAATAATCAATGAGAGGTTTGCGATTGATTGCGATTGAAGGTGATTGGCTTCAGATCACAGGAAATCACAGGAAACCCATTACATCACTTGGATAGTGACAACATCTGACAATTATCTTGATAGCAAAAATCAGTAAAACATGATAGTAAAACTCTATATCTAAAACTATAGACATGCAAAAAAATGCTGGATGTAAAGACATGCAAAGAACACTAATAGCTTTGCCCAAAATTCAACACCTCGACTTTCCGTCCGACAGTCCGACGACTCGCTGTTCAACAAGGCGATCCCGGTCCCCGAGTCCCCGACGGATTGCTGTGCCCAGGGCGCATCCTTCCTGAGGTGAAGCTGGTGATATGTATCCCACGTGGAAATCCCGCACTAAACCATGGTTTCTGGGGGGGTTAGTTAATATTGAGGGGTTGGGATTAATTTTAACCACGATATACTGACATTACCATACATTAACAAAATGATTGTTAACATACAATGAATGCTGAATGATATTTCCATCAAACATATCATTGGAATGATAACAAGAAGTGTTGGCATTGAAATATCTGGTTGACATATCAGCATATCATTATTCTAATTACCAAGTACTAATTCGTGTTATTCTTTATAATTGTATAATCATTGCCTGAAATTATTATATTGGTAATGGCCATTGGTAGTGATTATTGGTATTGACCAGTGGCAATGGTGATTGGTTACGATTGTTGGCAATTGGTAGTTCGTGGGTTGTAATGGGCTTTTGTTTGTCAGTGTCTTCCCCAAAACATACATTGATTAAAGTTAAACCTGGACAACCATCCATCAAACACACAAACATGTCAGAAAACGATCAAACAACATGAGACATGTTTTGTTTTGGACAGCGAGTGGTTGACCACAGCTGAGATACCAGCGGGATCACATGGGGAAACAATGGGCGGTGTGGCACGCACGCTACAAGAGGAGGCGCTTTCAGGAGGCAGCACAAAGTTCAAACCTGATTGGCAAAATTGGGAGGTTATCTTGTGTAGGTGATATAACCTTCAGAGGGGGTATCGCTGGAAAGGTCCCATCACTTGCTCGTCCTGTTTGCAGAATTTCTGAAAACCAATGCCCGTCCCTTACAAGTGTCCCATTGATGTTTTTCTGGTGGCGCCGTGTTTTTTTCCTGCAAACATGTGTTCAGCACATTTCTCCACGTTTGTTCCGCGCAGTGCTTTTTGTTGTTCTTCATGTTTTGCAAGGTGCTCTCACAGGTGCTGTCCCCGATCTCGGCCAAAGAAGTCGACATTTCCTGAGGATCCTTCTCTTCCCGGAACCATCCCTTCTGAATCCCTTCCTTGTGGACATCTGATCTGGGTTCTTTTCCAGGAAGTCCGAGCTCACTGGCTCGTTCTCTGGGCTTTTGCTTCAATTTGTTCAGCTGCTGCTGGAACTTGTCAAGGCCTGGCTTGGCCCAAAGCAACCGCGGGTCCTGCTCAATGTACGCATCACGGACGTCGCCTTAAGCGGTCTCCCAGTTTGACACCAAAGCCAAGCAAGAATTTCTTGGCTTTGGTGTCAAACTGGGAGACCGCTTGGACCTGCTTGGGGCTCAGGACTGAGCATTTGTTCCCTGCTGCTGTTCTGCAGCACATTATACTCCCCACAACATTCCTGCAGCCATTCGACCTTTTCTTTCGTCCTTGGTTAGGAACGGCCAGGAGGTGCAGCTCCTGCCGTTCCATCTGCATGAGCGCCCACAGCAGCCCAGAATCTCCGCCTCAACTTGGCGATATCACGGGTCATCTTGTAGATGTTCTTCAGGGTCTTGTTGACGATCTTTTTGCATTCATCCTGGCAAACACGGTGGAGCAACTTCTGGTGCTCTGTGGAAGCTGGAAATCCTTCTGTGACCAACGGGTCCAAGTAGCCCAATCTTTCCAAATGACGGTCCCACTGCCCTGACGATGACGAAGGCTGCAGCCCTCGACGAGCCGAACAACGAAGGCGCTTGCCGCAGCACATTGCAACGGGTGGAAAGGAGGCTTTTGAGTCGGGCGCGTTTCAGAGAATCGGGCGCTTGAGTTCGAACTATGAAGCTATGCCGAATTGTCAAGTTGCAAGAGTTCGACACAAGCATTCTCTGTGGATGTTCGGAACTTCTCAAGTTTCACGGATTCTCGTCAACAATGTCAAAGTTACACTGGAAGCAAGAACCAGAAAATTTTCCACAGGGAAATCAGCTGAAACATGATGGAGTATGATGGAATAACATGGAATAACCATGAAATAACCAATAGTGATAGGGGTCATGCCCCACTCATGGAGGTTACCACCCATTGTCAAACGTTAACCCCATCGGCCCTATCGTCATCATCCCAGGTACTTCACTTGGCTGCTGGCTGGGCCCACTGGGCCTTTCACCTGCCGCACAATCTTTGAATGGTTCACCCGAAGCCCTAGTCACCCTAGTCATCCTAGCCAAGAGAAGAGATTCAAACAGCAATGGAACTATCAGCCATGAATCATGGCAGATACCACCGATGTTGAGGTTTCTACTCGATCCCTAAAAAATATGGAAGCACCAGAAATTCAGATACTTGTGGGCAAAGGTCAAGTTGAGGGATAGAATTGAACCACAAAACAAAGTCTTCTGAAAGAGTCAGTAAATTTGACACATCCGCATATGGTTATAGAATCTTATTATATAGATGACAATATCAAGAATAGTGTGCATCTTTGGGAAAACCATCTCTCACCATCACATCTGCGGTTGGTTCACCCTGCACCTGGTGCAGCAAAGGTAAGAACTGCCGCTCCAGCTCCCATCGCCGCCTTGAAACTAGCGATTCCAACGAAAAAAACTGTAGCTTTCGAGCCTTCCAAAAGTGAATGATCATTCGATTTGTGGATTGGAACCAACCACCAGATCATTCCCAAGGATGGCAAAACAAGGAAGAGAGGGCGTTGGTGGGGTCAAGCCATGACTTAGGACCACCAGTTTTCTGTCACTTAGAACCCCCGCCACCCAACGTCACTCACTTGAGAAGCCATTTACATCACTGCGTGGGACCCAAATTGACGTTGACATCCACTTTTTTGGACATGACAAACATGTTCTTGGTATATCAATATATGTTGGGGTAATATGATTTGAGGGCTTACCACAGTAACATCCAATATGTTTTGGGTATACCCATCCTCCAAGCTCTTCTTTGATAACTCTAATGTTGAACGGTCCAGGTTGGAGGGTCAATTTTGACCCCCCAACTACCTCTAACAGCAATAAATCCAAGTTTGAGCCAGGCTTCTTTTCCGAATGCACCCAAGGATATATACCAGAGTTTTTTCGGGGAATTAGTGTACCTGGATATGTTCTATCATATCAGCCTGTTCTCGAAGGATATCTCATACCATATCATATCTCTACATGGAAAACAATGATTCTGTTTCACCAGAGGTATGGATGAGAAATGATGAGAATAAGTATGAGTATATTATATATATACATCCTACCATATCAATCCATATCATACCTCTCATATATTTATTACATTTTCAGTATATCTGGGAGTGTCTAAAACTAGCGTATCCCTAAATACATGTGCCAATCACCATTCTCCCTGTTGGCATTGGCCATTTCTAAGTGGTAAATCTCCCCGGTTCAGAAACATCCAAACATGTCAAGATGTGTCAAGTTGCTTGGTTCTATTCAATATCTCTTAAATCCCAGCAAATCCCATTAAACCATCTGGTAAACCAACCAACCATTAAGAGTCACATTAAAATTAAACACCATCTTAAATCTCTAGTTGTTTGATTCTTAAACCTCTAATTAGTTTTAAACCACCATTTTTCCCATGGCTAAATCCCTGGTCACTTCACCATCTGCATGGCCATCCATGCCATCCATGGCCATGGCCAGCCGCCCAGCCGCCTGTTCCGCCGCAGCTGCTGCCGAAGGCTGTTGATGGCTTCCTTCTCGTTGTCCCGGTCCGAACCTGACCCGCGGATACCCGTGGAACCCGTGGTGGCCCGTGGAGACCGCCACCACGTGGATACGGACATCCCGTGAGAGTCCAGTTCGTTTATTCCAAAGAGTTCATGGCTTTTGTATTACATATGTAGTATGTAGATATGTCTATGCATCTGTTGATCAACCATATATATAATATGTATATATAAAATAAAAAGATATCATAAGATTATAAACGAATATGTGTAGCAAAACCCCAAATGAAAATAGGATTGATGATAAATTTCTTGGAAAAATGAAGCATGTTTTGACCATGGCACATGTGATCTTGGATGGACTATGCCACGATAAACAACTGTAGTCACTGTTGTTCCACCCAAAATTCTCGGAGCAGAGCCACCATGGCAAAACCTTGGCAATAGAATGGACCAAGTCTCTGAGACTCCAAAAAAATGGAGAAAAATCAAGTTTCGACCATCTTGCCTGGATACAATTGTTGCTCTGGTATAGACTGGAATTCTGACAATCGCATTAATCAGTCTTGGAATTTGAAGCCCGGCAAATCCGATGCTAACGGTCTCAGGAATTTGCATTCCATGCTTGCACCAGCCATATTTGATTCTTGTTGGATAGAATCGGTTGTCTTGAAAATCTTGGCAGTTGGGTTTCTCATGGTTTCTCCAAACATATGGCATACCACAGTTTATTGCACATTACATAAGGAAAATGACAACATCCAAATTCTGGGTATATTGCTTTCAGACAAACCCATGTTTGGCCGAACAATGAGTGGAGGAAACGTGAGTAGGTTTATCAAATATTAATGAGTATTGCTGTATGCCTGGAAACTATCATTTAAAATGTTACAGTTTGCGGGCACATTTTTGAAACCCTCGAACATTAAAACAACTAATGTCTTTATCCGCATGTTTGAAGCTTATAGTTCCATCATTTGGTGCTCAACATGCCCTACATTTTGGTCCTTGGTAACTGACTACAATTCTCAGACAAATTCGCCACTCAAGTGGCATCAAACATGGCGTATGGCTGCCAAAGCCTACATTTTTAATGGTGGGGGTTCCGAGGCCATGCTTGAGGACCGAATAATAATTCCCATCAACTACGAATCCCCCATACTTCACCTACTAAACCTATAGGACCTATAGTAACCCATAGCAACCCTATAGTATCCCATATTCCAATTAGAGTTGTCAATAGTAGATACCAGGTACCCTCCCCAAATAATCCCACAACACGGGGATTTCCCATCGCCTATGGACCGCATCTGGTCCTTCAACTCCTCCAGCTCCATGATCAACTGAGCGAACCTGGCTTCACCTAGGCCTTTTCTAACGCCCCAAGAGAATTTCATCAGGGATTGCCTATTTCAAGGGATATCATCAGCAAAATCTGGAAACTGCCAACATCTTTGCAGGAAATTGCCAATGATCTTCAGGAAACTCACCGTAATTTGTTCGGAAACTCGCACTGATTCTTACTCCAAGCTCAAAAGATGAAGCTTCACGCTCTGAAACATGTTCCAACTCTCAATCATATGAATCATAGGAAACAATATGGGGATAGGTCAAAAGTCTTGTACCCCTGGTGAACATCAAAATAGCTGGTAAATGGATGTTCATCCCACTAAAAATGGTATTAATAGGTATTGATCCATACCCATATAGACTTTAACCATGCAATCCTAACTTTTCATAGATTTTACTGAGTTATATCGTCTCCGAGAAAAAATCAGCGATTCCTGGCTGGGGATGATTCCCCGAATCCAAGCTCCCATCATTCCAGTGCCGGAAAACGACATGAGGTGATTCTGATTCATTCAGAGTATGTAACATGTATATATATATATATATATATACACATACATACATATATATATATACATATATTGCCCACTATATATATAATATATATATATATATTATTCGAGGGTTATCGTCTCACATGGTGATCATCCTATATTGTTAGGCCAAGATTCGCGATCATCAGATTATCCCTGTCCCTAATATGACATAGCCATCAGATTAATAAGTTTGACATGTTACGACCCTAGTAGGGATGCCTATATTATTTCAATTTACTGTCATTTACTGTCTGCTCGTCGAACATGGCCGGAAATTTCCTCACTCATTATTCAAATCTTTAACACATTGTCCCCATTAAAGAACCATTGATAGAGGATTTTCCAACCATGTTTGATAACACCAGAGGGTACAATTTCCATTGATATTTCCATATGATTTTCCCATTAAAACAATCAACATGTCCATTTATAGATTATGTTCCCATGAAAAGAAGATGGGTAAATTATCATATTTCACTAACACGAATTAAGAAAATTAAGGCCATGTGGGGATTATTTACCCTTATAAAAACCATGGATTTCAGGCTTCGGTCGCAGTGAGGTCATTTTTTTTTCGGGGCCACAGTGCCATCCTGGGCCACAAGGGACTTCTCCGGAGAGATGCAGCTGCCGGGCTGTCGCAGAGCTTTCACCGCCGTCTCCTGGCCGGTTTTTTGCGGGCGAAACTAAGAGATTTTTAGTACCATTAGTATTATATCAGCATTATATTCGCAGTATACTGGTAGTACATTAGTAGCATATTAGGCAGTAATAATCAGTAATATTAGTAGTATCTTAGTAGTATAAAGTTGTATATGAGTATTGCATTAGTAGTATAAAGTTGTATATTAAACAAACATAGCTATTGAAAATGGCCATGTATACTTGATTTTCCCATTAAAAATGGTGATGTTCCATAGTTATGTTAGTTTACCAGAGGGTATAATATAGGACATGTTCATACATGTTAAATACATTTTCCATACAAGACGGCGGCAATGACTTTGCAAAACATGGGGCCCCTTCCGCTGGGGTGGTAAAATGGCACTGGTGGTGTGCTGTGAGTCTGTCTCAACACGGGGGTATACCCACAAGTACAGCCATTGAATGGGGAAAATGATAATTAACCATCAAATGTTGGGTACCACATTTTCAGACAAAGCCGTGTTTTCATCCATTCTCCACAATCATGCAGTGGACATGGCCCGCACCTTCATATGTTTCGAGGTGTTGATTGCCTTCGGGCGGTGTGGGACGGTTCAATGGCTATCAAAGCCACATTTTTTTCATCACAGGGCATGGGTTTGTCAACCGATGGAATGTTGATTTCACAGTTTTGATCAGATCTATTCCAATTGCTTTATCGATATATGTTGATTAAAAAAACAGCTTTATCCACCTATTTATGTCCCTTATCAATATAAACCAACTTTATGATCTAGTGATAGGTGAAATGGATGGATAGCTGCATCAGGTGGATGGGATCAAAGGGCACTTGCGGCAATTCATCAGTTGGGCCACAGATCCACCAAGAAATCCCATTCTGAACACCATTGTTCCGTACAAGAATGACCATGGTTTCGGAGTAATTCCACCATTGCAACACACACATATATATATATTATATTATATATATGTATATATATATATATATCAGCATCATCTTATTATATAATTTGGTAAATCACTGGTTGAGTCATCTCTGTTTAGTGGTGAATTCCACCATGTGTCATAACATGAAAGTCCGCACACTAGGTATATACTGTATACTTCTAGAATTGGGGAAATGCAGAGTAAACCCAAAACCATCCACAATCCCATACCATCCCCTACCAACTTACCAGAAATAGGTGGTATAAACTCTACATTATCCCCAAGAACCCCAGCTCAAAAAACACCCAGTTGATACGTTTGAAGTAGTTACCCCCCTATTGACAATCCAGGTTGTTTCTTTTACATCGATCATTTCCATTGATCCAATTCATACCCCACCCTCCAGTAATCAACAGTGGCAATGGAAAATCCACCATTTGTAGATGATGGTCCAATTCCAACTTTCGTTTACCAGGGATTTTCCAGCTAGTCACCTTTGGTTACCAAAGGGTATACGTCCATTATAATCCCATTATATCCCCATTATATCCCGTCCTACAACCACTCTTAATGGTTGAATCCAATAGTCTCCTTCATATTCCATCAATATCCCACTAATATTCCATTATAATCCCATTCACAATGGGTCAAAACGGTCAAAACTAGATACCCCGTTGGATGGTTAATACAAAAAAACAGACCACTTCCAGTACTATCCCAATAATATCCCATTCATATCCATGAAATGATATCATGGAAGGGTTTTTATATCCCCCTTTATATAAATGCCTTTTTCCACTAAAATCTAAGTAATGATACCCCTAAAATTCGATGGTTAATGCCAAAAAACAAGCCAAGTATTCCATTGCTGTCCCATTCATATACATGCAATGATATTATGAACGGGTTTTATCCCCACTATACCCACATGATCACATTTATAGATGGATTTTCCCATCAAAACCACGAAGCTTCACGGCTTCGTTCCCGGTGTCCGCTACGAACTGCCAGGGCACATTGGTCAACTCGTCCGCCAGTTGCTGGATCCGATCCATCAAATTCCGGCGATCCTCTTCGGCGTCCGCCTGAGAAGGGAACAAAAACTGGTTACAACATATGATATGTAACTGGAAAGGATATTTTCTTATTAACAGTTATACTGGTTGGGGGTTCCAACCCCTCTGAAAAAATATTAGTCAGTTGGGAGTATTATTCCCAATATATGGAAAAATAAAAAAAAAGTTCCAAACCACCAACCAGTATAATATTATATCAGTTATGTTGTTGGATATAGAATGTTAGATGTTATATAACTGATTGATCTGTAACTGGAAAGGAACTGTCCCTAGTGCTCCAAATACCCTCTGAGAAGGTGTTTAGACCCAAAAAACCACTTCAAATACAATCTCAGAAAGTGTTTGGAGCTGTAGGGTGTAAACAGTATTATGTAACATTAGTATGTAACTGTAGTATTTAACCGTTATATGTAACAGTATGTAACTGTAAAAGGATATCATTGTTTATGAACAGTTATAATATTAAGTCAGTTGTATATGTTGTTGGGTCTAGAATGTTAGATATAATATAACTGATTACTATCTAACTATATATCATATTTGAATAATTGGTCCATGTAATCACAATCTGATGAATTACTGGTACCCCAATGATATATACATATATATATAAAATACATAACTGGATGATTATAACATATACACATATTACATATTACACGAGTTATTATAACTTATAATTATATGACTCTATGGATATTTAACTGGATTGTTATTATGATTGAAATATAAACCCATTGTAAAGCCACAGTTTAACTGGATGATTATTTGACCATTAGATTCCCATTAAAAAAATACATGCCCATGAAATATCCCAACTATCCCAATGGTTATCTAGTTTTCATGAGATTTTCCCCATGATGGTTGGTTATTTCTCGCCAATAAACTCCGATTCAATAAGGATGGAAAATGATCCAGTTGTAATCAACTCCCAACATAAATCTGGTTGGTGGCTTCAACCAACCCCTCTGAAAAATATGAGTTCGTCAGTTGGGATCATGAAATTCCCAAGATATGGAACAAATAATCCAAGTGTTCAAAACCACCAAGCAGTAATCTTGGAACTATCTTGGGTTAACATCACCCAATCCATCCCAATACCATCTGGCAATTTGCTACATATAGCTATGCAAGCCATCGCCCATGTAGTCCGATGATTTACCTATCGTATAATACGGTGATTTTCCATAGCTATGTGAAATTACCGCAGAGTACCCCAGAGTTGGATGTTTACTCATCATGTTTCCAATTAAATGGTTGAGAAAGAACTAAGAAATTTCAGGTTGGTATTTCTTCATGATGTTCCCATGAAATGAGAAATTAAAGGGTGGTATACCCAAATAAACAAACACATTGTGATATGCATTTCGAATCTAGATGAATCAATAATGTAATGATAATGCATATAAATACTATATGAATCAGTTATAATTCTATAATAATCTAAATATAATGAACAATAATCAACATATTTAGAGACGATGTTTTGCAAGTGACATGATCAATGGCGCGGCTGAAAAATGGCGCTTTAAATCCGTGGTCAATCAGAGTTCTGACCAGGTCGAGACCAGGTCAAACGTTCACAGTTAGCCTCTGGTGATGTCTTAATTACACTCTGGTAAACTAACATAACTATGGAAAATCACCATTTTTAATGGGAAAACTCACTATAAATGGCCATTTTCAATAGCTATGTTAGTTTACCAGAGGGTATGGACAATCACGATTTCCAATAGGTCTATCATTGTCTATCATGGTGTTTCATCTATCAATGGGCTATTTTCAAGAAGCTATCTCCAACATTTTCCAAGTACCAAAGGGTAAGTTGAGGATTGATTGAAGATAGGGAACCATCTGGTAGGCGAGTTTTCACACCCAACAAATCACTCGTCCGAGTTCACAAGCTGACTTGATCTGGCCCATCAGCTTCCAGGTTGATCTGGATGGCTTCATTCACCAAATGGATGCAAACGATCTAGCAGTATCAACTACCCTCTGGTAAACTAAGATGCCAGTTGTTCTTGAAAATTGCCTAATTACTTATATAGATGATTTCCCAACTAAAAGTCCTGATTTCCAGCTATGTTAAGTTATGAGAGGGTCATATCATCCCATATCTACCGGATGCTCAGTACTTAGATGTGCATCCCACTTAGGATCCGTGGTTTATAACCCACAACCTATATTTGATCCCGTTAATAGAGGATATGCCATTCATCTAACTGAGGGTAAAAGCCATAAAAGCCATGGATCCTAAGTGGGGCCCGCACTCCGAAGTAGGCCGTGCTGGGGGAAGACCCGCCTTGGCTCTCAAAGTATTCTCCTTTTCTTCAGCGACTTCCTGAAGTGGAAGGATGTGGTGGTCGGCAACCAACTTCTAGAACTTTAAGCAACAAAAATAAAAAATAGTGATGCAATGTAATGAAGATGTAAATATGATTGGGAAATTTCATGGGAGATGTAACCAACTTCATATGATAGGAATTCCGATGTGGTAAGGCTATCCCGCCTCTATATCCTCTACACATTACGGATTGCCACAACATGCCACAACCTAAAACTGTAAAAACACTCCCTAGGAAATCATCAACCAAGTACCATTTATAATATCTGTGTATCACTGATATCCCAATATTTGTTTTTGCTGTCTACATCCTTGATGCTTTGTTCGAAACTTGGATCGAAGGGGTCTCAAGTTTGGGACATCTGATGACAGGGCTTCAGCGAGGGTCTGCAGGTCAACGAAGACAGTATCCCATGCCAAGTGTAGATGGGCATAGGAGATACGCAAATATTGGGATCACACCAAGCACTGTTGAAATGAAGCAAGCTATGTAAAACCACAAACCTGTATGTAATTGGTTTTACATCAGTATGATTCAGTATGTGTATGTATACATATATGTGTGTGGGGGTTCACTCACATATACATATTCATACATATTTCAGATCATATTAATCAGTTCAGTTCAGTTCAGTTCAGCTATCCATTCTTCTTCAGTTATACCTCCTACATATCAGTTCAGTTTAGTTATACCTCCAGCAACTTGCTGCTTGCTGCGCCTGTCGCAAGACGATAATGGCCTGCTCCTTCTTGGCGACCAACTCTGGGATCTGGCGGCATCGCTTACGAGAGACCATAGCTTTCACCATCGAAAAACATGTTTTGTGTTTTTTTTCGTAATGGTGATCTGACCAACAATATATATATATAGATAAAATAATATGTAATATAACAGGGATATATTACCATACATATCCATACATAACAGATAATTGATAATACTGTCATAATATAGATAATGACCATACAATATGGAAAACTATTGTATATAATATAACGGGATAATTATATAGATATAGACTATAGATAGATAGACAGTTTGATATCATACTTGGGTTTGTCTGAAAATGGATGAAAATGGGGGATACCCATTAATAAATAACCATTTTTATAGGGAAAATCAAGAGAATCCATTGGGATTGGGGTTGTCCTATTTTCAGAGTTTTAGACAAACCACGGTGGTTTATGATAGTTTATGGTTAGTTTTTGGGGACCATTCAGGATTTTCTACGGATTTAGGGAATGTTGCGGGATAGGATAGCAATCAATAATATGGACATTAATCAGCAAAAAATCATGAGACTGGTTTGCTGAAGGGAAAATCTACGGTTGAAAACATCGTTGTTTGCCATGATTTTTTCCAATCTGCAGTTCGCTCCTCATCTACGCACCAAACAATCCAAAAGGATCAAAAAGGATCAAAATGTTGGGAAAGGACATCTATGGCGGGGTTTCTTGTATACAGGCGCCTTCACCACCTGTTTCAGAAATAGGCGCAATTTTGAGAAGCAACCACGAACTCGAGTCAGTCTATTGATCAAACCTGGCCTGGGTCAATCTGACTTGATGGATGGAAGTGCCCAATATCTGGTTTCAGTATTCAAATGATTTAATAATGTGTAATATAATGTAATACATATGGGTTTTGATCAAAATTCCTTTATCGAACAAAAATGTTACTTTCGCGAAACTTTCGCGAACTCCATGTTTATCTTTCGCGAGGCCCATGTTGGCCAACAACACCTCTTATGAAGATTCCTTCACCACCTGCCAAATTACGCCAGAGAATAACGGATCACTTCTTGATAGCCTTTTAAACATGCTTCTAGCATCACGGAATCCCTTCCCTTCAACATGCACTTTGACTTTCGCCCGCTCTTTCGCATAACTTTCGCGAACATATCCCTATTCACAGACCCCAGCCATCATCAGGGGGTGCATTGAAGGAAAAGTGAACACCAGGGCCTTGGCGTTTGGCTCTCGCAAAGCCTCACTTTTGGAAACTTGGCCACCGCATTTGGAGCTTGTTTCTTGAGACTTCAAAAAGCATCATTAGGCAGTGACAGCGGGAGGTGCAAGGATGCGCTTCAGGACCATGGCGTTTGGCTGTCGCGAAGCCTCGCCTTTGGAAGCTCGGCTGCTACCTATGAAGGGTGTCATTGTCCACAAGCACCACCACACAGGAAACTGAACCAGAACCAAACCGAAATTCTCTAGTGCCCTTCTCCTGCCGGACCCCGGGCGGCAGTGGGTGGCAGCCCTTTTAATGATTATAATTAGAATATCCAACTTTCGCGAAACTTTCGTGAAAAAAATGTTACTTTCGCGAACTTGAAAAAACTTCCGCGAGGGTTTCCAACATAATATGCACGGCTTTCGCAATTAAAACCCCTTACATTGTAAGGACCTTTAGATCGATCACCATATATATATATATATATTTATTTATTTATTTATATTTATAATATATTTATAAATATATTATAATATATTTAAGTGATTATGTTTCAATGCAAACAAAAACATCTGAATTTATATTATTTAGGGTCTCAATCTTTGGTCCTGTCCTGTCTTCTGGCAATTCCCGCATTTCTCAACGGCGAAACGTGGCGGAATCAATGTGCCGCATGTGCAACTCTGGACTTCTGCCAGCCTCTCTGGTGATCCATGGCCACAACTGGGATGCTAGCAAGAACCCCCATTTGGAATTTGGTTTTCGTACTTGGGGGATGTTAGTTCATGTTAATTCGTCGTGGAACGTCCAATTGTTTGAAAGAGAGGGTAATGGAGAGCCCGAACATACACTTCTCACTGCACCTCCCAGTCATATCAATCAGACCAATGTTATACCTTAAGTGCAGCTCGATCCACCTGCCAATTACGAATTACGAAAAGGCATAAAACGGTGACATCCTCATCGATGTCCACACCAAAATCTCACAGCTGGCACCACTGAAAAACCAGTGGTTTCAACCCAGCGATAGATATCGGATATTGGATGCGACGCACATCGGCACCGCTCTGTAACAGACGCGCGAACGGGAACAGCCAAGCTCTCTCAGCCGGATGGTTCGCTCAGGCACCACCAACCTTCGCATTCTTTGGTTTCATGGCTGCTTGGGCGCTCTCGACTCCTGGGCTCAGCGGGCTCTTGTCAGGCGGGCTCTTGGAGGTTGTGAATGAACCCACAAAAAAACATGAAGTCTTGTGCGTGATAGCTGTATAGAAAAGTGTAAAATGGATTAAAATGGGATAACCACCAAATGAAGTGCCAACTGTGCTGACCTCAGCTGAGCTGTCTGGTTTCTGGCTATCCAGGTTCTGCTCAATTCATTGGAGGAACCTGTAAGATCTGTAAGATCTGTAAGTAATTTCGCCCATCCACCCATAAAATCACATCTGCTATAGCTGCAATGTAAACCGACTTCTGAGCAACCCCAAAGCAAGAGTAGAAATTGCTACAGTAACCTATAAAAAAATGTTAAAAAAAGGTAAATTTAATTTTGCCTATATAAATATGTTTCTTATCGAAGGAAGTTTAAAAGTCAAACTTCCGACAGTATGGACAGATGCAAAAGCAGAGGCGGGAAGAGTCAGAGAAGAGAAGAGAAGAGAAGAGAAGAGAAAGAGGCACAAGAAAGAAGATGCAGGCACGCGAAAAGGTAGAAGTCGCAAAACATTGTGTTTTTCCAATGATTTGTGGCTCTGGAGGATCGAAAAGTAGGCTCGCTAAAGCGGCGGGTGCGGAGCCATCTGGGGAGATGAGAGATGAAAAATTCCACACCAGTGTGGTGCGAAGCATATGTCCAAGTCATTCCAAGTCAAAATGTGCAATACACACCAACCCCGGAGCACTCTTGGAAGTTGAGATGTCGAAAAAGTGCACGCCGTTGCGGCGCGAAGCACATGTCCAAGTCAAAATGTTCAAAACACACCAGGGTCGGAGCACTTTTGGAAGTTGTGATGTCGAAAAAGTGCACGCTGTTGTGGCGCATAAAACACCTCATGCTTGGAGCACTTTTAGAAGTTGTGATGTCGAAAAAGTGCACGCCGTTGTGGCGCGAAGCATATGTCCAAGTCAAAATGCACAAAACGCTAAATGTTCGGACCACTTTTGGAAGTTGAGATGTTGGAAAAAAGTGCACGCCGCTGTGGTGCGAAGCAATTCTGCGAGGCTTCCTTCAAAAATGGAAAGTTGAGTGCAGAGCTGACGGCCTCGTACCATTGCGTTTTGCAAACCTGAAGATTTGATGCTCTAAAATGCAACCCCACTAAGAAAATCAGCCCCCGGACCTCCTAACATGTCTGACTCACGTGTCTCTTATTGTATTGTGCCTGCCACGTGAAAGACATCTTGCGAGATCCTCTGCATATGTCCCACGCCTGCCAACGTAATTGAAACTGCTACAAAACCCTCACGTTTCGCTCACTTCTGACAAGAGGTGCACAATCCCTTGTGCCTGCCACACAAAACCACATCCTAACTTCCAAAAGTCATGAGCACGAGGTGTCTTGTACATTTTGACTTCGAAATGTGCTTCGCACCACATCTCAACTTCCAAAAGTGCTCCGACACTGAGGTGCTTTGTGCATTTTTTGACTTCGAAATGTGCTGTTGTCAACTTCGAAACATGAGGAAGTCTAGCAGAATTGCGTCGTTTTTGACGTTGTCTTAACTGGAAAAATTGAAGGTGTCGCAGAATAGCTTCGTTTTCAAGCTTGCAGATAGACAGACAGATCGATAGACAACTACAACAACTACAACAACAACAACTACACTACACTACTACTACAACTACAAATATACGCGCTAGATTAAGCTACGCTAATTACAGTATACTACACTGTATAATTACAGTATACTACACTGTATATTTACAGTACACTACACTAATTACAGTATACTACACTAGTTAAACCACACCTACCACTGCAACTACAACTACTACTACACCTACAGCTACAACTACAACTGCACTACATTATGCTTCACTACACTACACTACCCTAACTACAATTACAACTGCAACTACATTACGCTACGCTACACTAATGACAATACACCACACTACACACCACACCACACTAAACTAACTACAACTACCGCTACCAGCTACTGTGCAACTTCAGCTACCCTACTTAACTTTACGCGACACTACACAACAGGACACAACACTACAGCACACTGCACCACATCACAGTACGCTACACCTATTACCACACCACAACTATAACTGCAACTGCAACTACACCAAACTACATCCAGCAGCTGTGGGCGAGGTGACCACTGCAACCATTGCAACCACCCCAAAAAACACAACTCTAACCACCTTTCGGTCCATCAGTGGATTCGCTCTGCCATCCATTCATCATAACAACTCGCCTCTCCTATAGCGTCCTATCTTTGAAACTTCCACCAACTACTGGAATTTTCTTATATTCTATATGACTATAAGCCACTATAAACCTCTATAAACCCATACACTTCACCTCTCGTGAAAACAACTTCACTATACTCACACACCCAGGTCCTTGTTGCATGGCGCTCTTGGCGCCCTCAATGCCCTTGGAAATCGATGTGCTTGCGGAGGAAGCAGCATGCTGGCCCTCCAAAACCGTGGGATTTGGGGAGGCTTTGTGGGCAGGAACATATATATATATATATATTTGTATGTATGTATGTATGTATGTATGTACGTACGTACGTACGTATGCATGCATGCATATACATTTAGAATAATAATATATATACATATGGGTAAATTACAATAATTCACTAATCTGAAATAAGGCAATTTTGGGATGATTCCCCTTAGTAACCATCATTCCAGTGAGGTCGCAGTGAGGTCGCAGTGAGGTCGTTATAATTTACCCAGATATATGGGTATGTAATTGAATGGTTAATACTAAACTAGACCAACATCTGTGGTCCCCTAGGTCTTCCATTTTGACCCACATCCATGGAGGGATTCGTGAGCTTAGGACTGGGAATTCGATGCAGGAAAATAATATTTAGATGTCTTTAGGAATTTATGATCTTAGGAATTACCAGGAAAAATTGGCTGGATGCTTCAGCAAAACACACGGGGTTCACCAAAAAAATATCTTGGGACATTTCACAGAGTTCACCATGGAAAACTTGGGCTATCACAAGCTATCACTAGCTGTGGAGTTTCCATGAATACTGTATAATATATATTATAATATGATATAATCACCATGAATGTGTATAAATTATTTATATATCTATACTAACTATTACTTACTATTATTTACTATGAACATGTTGATTCTGACTAATTATGAAAAATATTGCATATCAGCAAAGAGGATAGGGGATTTCACCGGCAGTTGTCCACCACGGATGGGGAACTGAAAAAAGGGATTTAACGTTTTAAGCAACACGTAGCCACAGAACAAAAGATTGCGATTTTCACCAAAAAAAAATAGAACATTTAACTTAAACTGAAATTGAGGTGATTAATTGCTGAGATGGATTAAGTACTGTACTTCACCGGCAAGAACTGAGGAGCTGCACAAGCAGAACTATGGGTGATTGGGTATTTGATCGCCTCAATAGTGATGGAACTATCAACAAGTCGGGACGTAACCATAAACATGTGGGACTCTGGCCAAAAATGACTCATATGGGTTTGACTGAAAATTGACGATTTACCATGATTTATCCCCTTTTTAACGACAACTTTCATATGGGGACAATAATGATTACGCAATGGATTTCATGGTACCCTATTTTGGGACAAACCCATATATTGTCATCATCGAAACCCATGCTGTGTCGTTTCATTTCATGTGAGCCAAAGCTTCTCCATGCTTCTCCCATCAAGCCCCAAAACCTACTGGTTGCTTGACATTATTGATTTTCCAATTTCAAAAATAGTTGTCAAGCAATAGTGCTAATTGCTAATCACTTTTGGCCATATGCCAATATTAACTCAGAATGGCCAAGATGGATTGCACCCACCTATTGATCCAAATTGGTATGGGTATGGGTCAAGTCAATGGGTTCCCTAACAGTTGGGTCCCTCCGAGCGTCTTTTTCGTTGGATCATTAACCCCGTCTTTCAATGTTTCAGCAGGGGTCAACTGAGTGCGAAATGTCAAGAATTGGAACTTCGGCCATAACAAGAGGTAATGTCAACCCCCCATGAATCCCCTGGGCTGATGGGGAGGTGCCCCTAATTATGAAAAGCCAGAGTTAAGACAAATCCCGGGCTGACATTCTTCCCCAAGTTCTGGGAAACAAAAGCAAACTGTGGAGGATTATGGAGTAATTATTACAGTATACGAAGCCCTTATCCCTGAATTTGTTGATGGAAACAAAATGCCCAGGAAGCCCATACAATTGGGGTAAGAAGCGTGGTTTCTGGGTGACTTTCTGACTTTCCCTCAAATGAACCCACTGACCTTCAGAACCACAAAACATCAATAGCAAGATATCTTCTCGAAAATCCTCCTCCGCAAAAAAACCGAAGAACGAGGATATATATATATATATATCTCTTCAAAACTGCTGAACAACAAACATTAACATCATTAGCAAACATTTAACAAACACCTAACACACTATAAGCTGAGGCGCAGGTCTTGTTGCTTTATAAACCCTGGTTGTATCTCCCACCTCAACCTCGATGGTGGATGTCGGGGACTCGTGCCTCGGCGTTGGGACCCGGAGCCGGAAACCCTGCGACTTTTCGTGGATTTCATGGAGATGTTCTACCCTCTGGTAAACAGCCACATAACGAACTGGAAGCTACATGGATACCCTCTGGTAAACAGCCACATAGCTATGGAAAATCACCATTTTTCGTGGGATAATCCACTCTTTCTATAGCCATTTTCAATAGCAAACTGTCACAAATTACCAGAGGTTGCTATGATTTTCATCTGGTGGTTGACCTACCCCTCTGAAAAATGATGGAGTGAGTTCGTCAGTTGGGTTTTGGGGTGATGATTATCCCATATGATTATGGAAAAATAAGAAATGTTTGAAACCACCAACCAGTCATGGATGTTCATGGGATCAATAATTCGAATATGATTTTATATCTTCTGACTACATAATCCACATAGTGGAGATAGAAACTAGGCAGCTTCATATATGATATGTTGGCTGAACATGGTGGATTTATGCCCAACATCGACCTCTTAAGAAGGCAAATGATCACGAAACAGTGGATGGAATGGGGTACCCTAATTTCAGTCAGACAATATGAAAATTGTATAAAATTGTTAGGTACTACCCATAGAAGGACCATAAAATGAACAAATCCAATACTCAGGGATTTTCAGGTATTCATTACGGGAAAGGATTCGAACTGGATGATCCTGTTGACTAATGACATGACTGTGGGGTGGGATTCAATCTTGAGTGGTCGGACATTCCATTTGAATGTTGTTTTTTTTTTCCTTCTTAGTTTCCACTGACGTAACAAACCTCTTCTGCCAACGCTTCCGCAGACCTTGCGCGGATGAAAACGTAGCTTCCGCGAGCTCATGTCTTCATATATCGCTTCCACGAGCTTCCGCGTTGGTAGGTTCGGGTGATTTGCTTCCGCGGCCTAGGTGTGGAGGATGTTTTTTTCTACCTTATGGGAGTATTATGATGCTTTTTAATAGTTTCCACGACACTTCCGCGAAACTTTCCTTCCGCGGTGCTTCCACACCCTTCCGCGCGTGCAGCCACACGCACACACTCACCCTGTTTTGACTCGACAAATACTACCGAAGACTAATGATTAAAAAAGGCTCTCATTTGGATAATACCACAGCCAGACAACAAAAACCGTGTAGCCTTTCAAAGAAGGCAGTCCAAACACAATTTTTGGATCGTTGACTGGGACACTCCATGAAATCAGTACCTTCCATAATAACATGTCTCTGTTCCTTTTTGGGATTAGACTCCAGAAAGGTGACATATTAAAAAACAATCGCGCGTGGATCATGTTTGTCGCAAAATATTGGTTCTACATGGTTTTACCAAATCTATGTTGATTTATTGTACTCATTCCCAAGCTACTGACCATTCATCCTGATGTCCACTTTGGATATGTACATGATGCATTATGAATCCTCCATAACCAAGTTGGATACCCTGACACGTCACATTCAAACACCGATTATTTCATACCCAATTTCTATCACCACAAAGTGATGTTATACAATTTGGCCCCCCATGAACCAACCATATTCATATTTGTTTAACCGTCTTTATTTCCACTACTATACCCTTTTTCAAATACAGTTGATCATTGATTATTTGCCTAAAGGGTTCTACCGAATTGTTTTGTGTTATGTATATTATACCGCCGGACTGGAACTTAGAATGACATCTGGTTTTCCATTGTTTTTTCGCCGCCAAGTAGGAAGGCGTCTGTTTTTTTTTTAGAATGCGTCCCCCATAGGTTCGCGAAATCCACTCAAAATATCCAGAACAAGCTGTTTTGTTTTCAAACTATTGCTCTGATGTAAACAACATCAACAAATGATGGGGAACCCAAAAGAAGTTGACCTTTGTTCTTTTGAGGGACTCGAAGTTAATGTAAACATCCTGAAGCAAAGAGAATATGGATGTTTCAATGATATTCCCATTTTCGCGTGGATCTTTTCTGACATGCTCATATTCTATCCACTCCAAATTGACTATAAACAAATCCTGTGATTAGTCTATGAAATCCAATTCAATCCCATTCAACCACCATTAAATCACCATCAAATCCTGTTCAACCACCATTTTACTTGGCGAAAATCTCATGAAATCGACCTCATTCAGCATCCCCATGACCGCTTCGTGACAAAGGTGCTTGCCCACCACGAACTCCATAGTAGCCTCGTAGCCCTGCTGCGTCTTCTCTTGCACCGTGGAGAGGCACATGGTGAAGCTAGACCTGACATGGGGGAGGAACGCCGGGATGTCATCCTCTAATTTGATCAAATTTGGGGATTTCAGGATTTAACACTGATTTAACCATCGAACAGGCCAATTTAACCATGAAACATCGGGATTTCACCATCAAGAATAGGGGATCCATGGTGGTAAACAATGGTATGGGGATATCATCAGAACATCTGTAAATTGGGATACGATGTGTTTTCTTTCCATTAGTGGCAATATGGTGGGGATATAATGAAATAATGTGAAAATATTGGAAAATCATGTATACATGGAGTTTGACCTAATTAAGTTTGGTGGTGCCCCAGTTGGTAAATATAACTCCAATGCACATGGTTTATGGTAGATATATTTATAGTTCAAGGGGATTATAAACCAACTTGTAACCGGAGGTGGCTTCCCCATCCACAGATTCTCCGTCAGCGTGTCCATCACAAAGTGTCCATTTTTCCGTTCTGAGGCTAAGTCTCGGGGACCAACTTGCCTTGTCCTTGAAATACGAATGAAACTTCTGATCCATTCCCATGTTGACACAGTCTACCCCCGATCGCGATTTCGCATCCATTGGAATCCTGGACCATGGAGGACTACAGCGGCCAGGTGCGGCCAAGGTTCTGGAATTGGTCGGACCAGCTGGAAGTTGTAGAAGTGGTGCTGGGCTCTTCATTCTGTGCGCTCGCCCTAGCCACAGTCGGAGCCGATGAGCTGGTCATGTACTCCTCGGGTCTTCGGGATGGTTTGCTTGGAGCCATGAGTGATTCAATCAACATGTTGCTTGGTGAAATTTGGTGAAATGATGTGAAATGGTTGGCTAAACATGGCCAAAGCTGGCCAAAAGTGCATATTTCCTGGTTCAGTTTCCATTTTGGGCCGGGTTTTACTCCCGTGCTGTGGACCTTGGTCCCCAAAATCATTCTGTGACCGCATGTTTTTTTGCCCATGTTAAAACATGTTAAAGCCAAGGTTAAGCCACCTGGCGGAGCCATCAAAACATATTATGAATTGATGTCCCTATAGATTTTCCCTATAAAATAGATGTTATAGCCATGACCCTGTCCCACAAATCGGGTCAAGCTCGGGCCCTCCTTCGCAGCTTCATATCCCTGGCTGGTCTTCTCTGTCACCGTCGTCACACCCTGGTGGAAGCCTCACGCGTGGAGGTTCGAGTCCAATGTTGAAGGGCCAAGGTTCACATGATAATTTGATGGTGGTGTAGATATATATATATATGTAATGATAAGCGATAAGCCCAACGGTGGTCCAATATGCAATATGTTGATGGAGTTTAAATGGCGATTTATTTGATCCCTTCCCCTAATTATTAGAATATATACATTAAACAACCCCTAGAAACCATTCATTTGGGACCACTTAAGGCCGTTAGTTTAATATTTGGGAAATTGGACTAATGGGTTGGGGCATTAAGTGGATATAACCAACCAACTTAAAATGATATCAGGGTGTGTATAAAACTAACTAACTGCATACATACCCAAAAATGGCAATTTGGACGGAATGGATCGGAATGGTGTACCCGTTTTTTTTGATCACCTATGACCTATGATAGAATCATGTATATGATTTTATATGCGTCCCCATTACCTCTGCTTATGCTTTATTTTGGTTTCCCATGGTTTCCCAGGGTATTCCCACCCTCCAACTCTTCGACCATGGGTTCAAGCCAAGCGGCCGTCCTTCAATGTCCTTGGCACAGTAATTGATTCACTGCTTTGACCAATTTGATGTATGGCAGTGTGTCAAAACCCATGGAATCCCCTGTAGTTCACATCAAAATAGCTGGGATTTATGGATGTTCATCCCACTAAAAATGGTATTAATTAATAGGTATTGATCCATACCCGTATCATCCAGTGATCATAATCCAACATGAACGATATGAACGATCCAAAAAAAATATGATCGACAAAAATGATGATAGGATGATAATGGATGATATATCTGTATATTTTCGGCAGATTTTGTGTAAGAATACTTAAACTGGACATCAGTGCAAAGAATTTGGGTGATTCCCGTCGCCAAACATTATTTATTGATGGTGAGGACATGTGAGGACTGATGACGTTGTGGGTGTTATTCCTGGGATTCAACAGGGAACCAAAAAACATTGGGTTCCCAAAAACAATAGAAATCAAGGTCCCTATAGCGGTGCCATCAAATTGAAAGGCTGGGCAGTGTAGTGATTCCTTGATCGAGTTGGCTACGAATGCATCATAAATTGGAGGTACCTACCCTGTATAGGGCCTATGGAATCACCTGAAAAAATGTCACCCCAAAAAACATCAGACATCCAATGGATCTATGGTTTCTCACCATGTTCTTACTAAATCTAACTAACATCTTAACATCAACTATACATTTTTTGTACCTGTATAATCCCTCCCCGAATCCGTCAAACATGAAACGACGTCGTTTCAATATTTTATGAAAAAGTATATCTTTCCACCAATCCATCATTTTTGAAGATTCATAGTTTACATAAAATGTAAGTTTTGTTGTTTAATATCCCCAAGTTGTGTCGCTGAAAAGCCAAATCATTGAGAGAGAAAAAACCCACCACAAGTAATGATCGTTTTTCTTTCCCCCTGGCTGTAGGTTTATGAAATGGTCAATCCCACAAATGTAAATTCCAGCAAATACTCTCCTGTAAAGCAACATATATACATTAGGGTTGTTCAAAATTATGGTGCCCCAAAACTGCCCTTACGCCGCCCTTTCGCGAACCTTTGGCGCCCTTTCGCTCCAGAACAATCGGAACAAGGAATTATGATCATGTTTCCGTGTGCAAATTTCGTAATAAAGATTTACAGGAGGATTGTATTAAAAACAAGGAAGTGGCGTTTTACAGATTGCCCGCCAACGGAAACACAAGTTGAAAAGACTTTGAAGGGTTTTGCAGTGGCAACATTGCAAGACAAACTAGACCATCTAGACCATTTTGGGCCAGTTTTTGATCCTGGCACTCTCGCCTTTCGCCTTATATATCTTATATACCCATCCATTCCAGTAAAAAATCGAAAAACACAAGTCGAACAAACCAACAAATCCATACAAAGGCCCCAAAAACTCAAAAAAACTGAGTAGCGAACTACCTTTTCCACGATTCTTGGAGGTTACATCATACATCCACTTTCCAAATCCCTGGGGCCATGGATAACCCCATGATGACCCCATGATGACCCCATGACCCCAAGGGTGCTTCCGCCACGCGACTCCGTCCAACTGGGACCGTCGCTGGAGCTGGGTCCCATCATGTCCTTAGCGGCCTCATAGCCTGGCATTGGAAGAAAAACCCATGGTTTATGGATGTTGATAAGGGATGATAGGGGATGACAGAGGTTGATAGGGGATGATAGGGGATAGTGAAGAATTTTTGATATGATATAACTGGGTGAATTCTCTGGCTATAGTTCATGGGGGATATAGCAGCGATATAACAATGATGTAACTTAATGTAAGTTTAGAAATCACTTGGTGGATGCGACCTGAGTTCTAAAAAAAAACATAGCTCGCATCGACCTGAGTTCGATGACTTATAATTCGACAAACAAATATTAAGTATATGGATGTATATGGCTTATGCATGCTTATGCGGGATATAACAAACTCGTTAAACATGTTGAAAGGGATTGGTAAACCAACCCTCATCATTTTCTGTTTGGAGGATCATCCCCACGAATCGTGGCGAACGCGAGTTGTGGTGATCATAAGTTCCCAAAGCCCAAAAATAAGGCGGGGTCTATCTGAATTCACTGAAAAAAAATCAGGATAATAATCATGTATAATCATTTAATATATTTATAAATATATTTATATAAAAACAGTGTGTGGTGCTTATCCATATGATCGCTTAGATTTTATCGCATACCATCAACTGAACAAAAATGTTATGCCTACATGAATCCTTATTTCGGTGGGAATGTTTCAAACTAAAATCTGTCGTTAAATGCTCGTTAGTTGCTCATGTTTGGTGATGCTATATATATATAATTATATATATAATTATATATATATAATCATATAATCATATATATATATATAATCATATATATATATATTATTATATATATATGTTTCTTGCAAAGAACCCCCGGTCCCTCTTTCTGGGGACATCTGGGGACTTGATCCTTTGTCCCTAAAGATCAGAATAGCTGGCAGACGTCCATCCCCCCAAAAAGATCGCCCAAATCTCTGGGAGTTCCCAGGCCCTTCCCAGGCCATTCCCAACACCGGAACCTTCCATGGTCTTCTGGCTCACGGTCGTGAATCCTTGATGAAGACCCTCCTGGTGGATCGAAGGACAACGGAGTCATGGATCAAACATATTATATACATTATGCCATTATGCATGTATGTATGCATGTATGCATGTATGCATGTATGCATGTATGCATGTATGCATGTATGCATGTATGCATGTATGCATGTATGCATGTATGCATGTATGCATGTATGTATGTATGTATGTATGTATGTATGTATGCATGTATGCATGTATGCATGTATGCATGTATGCATGTATGCATGTATGCATGTATGCATGTATGCATGTATGCATGTATGCATGAATGCATGAATGCATGCATGCATGCATGCATGGATGCATGGATGCATGGATGCATGGATGCATGGATGCATGGATGCATGTATGCATGTATGCATGTATGCATGTATGCATGTATGCATGTATGCATGTATGCATGTATGCATGTATGCATGCATGCATGTATGTATGTAATGGTTGAAGTTGAATGATGGTGAAATGATGGTTGAATGAGATAGTTGAACGATGGTTCAATGATGGTTGAATGATGGTTGATATAACCGCCTATAACTGCCTGCAAGAAGGGTCCCCTATAATTGGAAAGGTGGTAAAAACCAAAAGGTCAACGGATGGATGATTCATAGTGTGCATATCCCTCAGAACCATAGAATTATATGATATGGCTGTGTCTGAGAATTATATGAGAATATGGTACCTCTAAAGCCTCTAAATCCGGTGGTTACTCATACTTTACCCCATAAAGAAGGCTATATACCGGTATACCACATGTTCAGACAGACCCATACAGTGTACCCTAGGTACTGGTAGACTAAAATAGCTGGTTAATGGATGACTATTCCTCCAGTCAGGTGGTAATTTCATAGCGTGTGACCCATCCCTATATCGATTAGAACCATATAGACTTCGAAGTCCCATATTGGTGCTTGTATCCCCATAACTATCGATGGTTTCCCATGATAGTGAACCAATATATCCATCTGCGAATCGCAGCGTAATTTACATATAACACATCCCAACTTCACGCTAATGGTTCCAGATTTTTCATCTTATAACCATATCTTAACCAATCTATAGCTATGATTTTTCCATAATTCTTCCATACATTTTCCCAGAGAAAATGCCAAGTTGATCCTTAACCTGTATCTTAACCATTCGTACCCAATCTATTACTGGTTGGTGGTTCAGCCACCCCTCTGAAAAATATGACTTCGTCAGTTGGGGTTATGACATTCCCAATATATCGAAAAAACAAAATCATGTTCCAAACCATCAATCAGTATTACCATCTGGTTATGACTAACAGTTTGCCATGGAAAGATCCACCATGCTATTAATAGGTAAACCCAGGTAAACCATCTATTTCTATGGGCCATTTTCCCAGAGCAAAATGCCCAAAAAAACAACCGCGCCTTCACCTGATCCAGCCATGAGGTGCTGGACGTGGGCATCGAGCTTGCCGGCATGTCACCAGGACTTGGCACCACATCGGGCGCCTGTTCGGACCGCAAAAAAAATGCCGGGAGGGTGAACAATTGGGGCTTTGACATGCTTTAACTATCATAAATATCAAGAATATCAAGACGTTGAACTATGAACAATTGAGAAAACTTGTATGCAACCTTAAAAAATACCAGTATGTATACATAGCACTGGTCAAGAATCGTTCCAACGTGTTTACCCAAGTTTGAATCACTACCCTCTGGTAATGACTAACAGTTGCTATTGAAAAAATGGCCCAGTCGAAATAGTGAGTTTTCCCATTAATAGCATGGTGGATCTTTCCATAGTTATGTGAGTTTTTTCCCATTAAAAATGGTGGATCTTTCCATAGTTATGTAAACGTTTACCAAAGGGTATATTTTTGCAGAACAACTGTCCAACATGTTTGACCGCGCCGTGGTGGCAGCAGGGGCCAGGGTGGGCTCGTCTGAGAAGGTAATGCCAAGGTCCTGAAAAAGAGATTCAACGAATTTCAACGAGGATTTTTGTCAAAATGACCTGATTCATGGGGACTAATCACTATGAATGGAATATTAATGGGATATCAATGATAAATGGGATGTCCCCACTATTAATATTAATGGAATAGTGATATCCCACTATTAATATTAAATATTAATGGATTAGATGATAGTCATAGTCCATTTATAGTCCATTAATAGGATTCATTTAATCATTGATATCCCATTAATGGAATATTAAATGGACTATCTATATGGGATATCAATGATTAAATGAAGGATGTTGTTTGCGATTATAATGAATATAAAATGCCTAACGATTACAATAATAATTACATAATCCATCAAACGTGACTAGCTGGAAAATACCAAACAAAAAAGGATGTTTATAGCTGCGGGGAAAAAACAAAACTCTCATGGGGGAGTTCCAGTGCCATGCTTGATGACCGGATGGCATTATGACCATACTTAGTAAATGGGGATGATTATTAGAACAACTATAAGATGATTATTGGGATATGTCCAATTCAATGGATATTGATGTTTTGGTAGGCATAGACGTATATGTTATAAACCAATAATTGCACATGCGACCAACCATGATGGGATAATTAGGATATGTTGAATGGTATGATTATGGGGAAAATAATTAAATATTGTAAAATCCAATAATCAAAAAAAAACTCATGGACCAATTCTCAATAAAACAAAAATGGTGGGATTCCAACCATGCTCAAATGGAGCTTTTTTGCGTCAATGCTACTCCCAGGGCTTGACCCATACTGTGAAAAAAGCTGCAGCTCTTGATGGGGCACCAAGGTCATTCCTATCCCATGGAGTTGGGTCAACATGTGCGAATGACAACTGACTGAACAATGAATCATTACGAAAAACTGAAGAACCACAGTGGTTGGTCGCTTGAACCTTAAGTAACTTGAGTCTTTCAAGTCAATACCCCATGTTTCACTGGGAATTGAGGGAAGATGGTCAGAAACGGTCAGTTTTTCTCAGAACTCTCAAGGCAAAATGGATGGTCAATAGCTGGCACATGGATCATCATCGCTCTCGATAAGATGAAAAAAGTATAAAGATTTACCACTAAGCCACTATCTTATGTAGGATTTTATTAATATGCATCTTATTGGGGGTTGCTATAATATACATATATCACATATATATATATATATTGTATATACGTATATATATATAATATGTACATAATAAAACAATATGGCTGTAGCTCAAGACCTACAAATACCATGTTCCATCATTTTCGCGCAATTCTGATGTTCACGGAACCCAGGCTTTGACCCGCATCGAGGCAGCCTGCCTGTGGCGTCTCCTGAGTGGAAGTCTTGTTCATCGCATCCTGGTACGTGGTGACTTGGGGTTCCATCATGACTTAAGACACCTTATGTATGCAATATAGTCGTCCTAATAGAAGCAAAATCAGGAAAACTGTTTGAGAATTCCATCTTCTATCTGATTCTATCTACTTCAGGATGATTGCATATGTAGCTACCTGGCTGCATCTCCGCGCAAATAAACTAGATCAAGAACAATCAAGATATATCTAGAATCCGATGTTTGTCCAAGAAAAAAAAGTATCCATGTTTGTTTCCCGCTTTCAAATATGTGTTCCAATCGTCTTCCGGTTCTTCCTGTCCGTCTTTGCTTCTGTCCTTGGTGCTTTTTGCCGCGGTTTCCGCTGTCTCTTGGGCGCTCGTCACACCCTGCTGTACCGCCTCCTGCAGCAATGTCATTTGATGACTTTTTCTGAGATCCACATTGGTAAATTGCAATCACTGTGATGATGATGATGATGATGATGATGATGATGATCATTATCATTATCATTATCATTATCATTATTATTATTATCATTACTATTGTCATTATGATTATAACTGTGATTAGCATTGATGAACTATGACACATTACAGTATTATATCGTAGTATCATATCATTATATATATATTATATTATATTATATTATATTCTATTATATTATATTACATTATATTATATTATATTATATATCATGTTATATCATTTTATGTCATTTTATACAATGTTCATCAAATTTATACTATCACAATTGAGCATGATGATGTCCCGTGTGAAATCTGCTGAGGTCCCATGGTCCCCGTGGACAGGTCTCCTGAGTGGCCTCGGACGCCTGTTGTGCCGTCTCCTGCACCGCGGTGCTGGCCTCGCTGACGCTTTCCTTGGCCTTCTCCTGCCATGTGCGGCCCATAGCTAACTACAAGAAGTAGGACACTTTGGATTTATGGTGGATATATCAGGTATAAATGGGATCATTACTATTTATACTCAATCTGTACTTATCTATAAATGCGATTATAAACCAACTTCTAACTAGGGGGTCTCACTTTGTAGTGAAAATAAGGATCTTGCGTTCCTGCGTTTCCCAAAAAAAAAGGAGGGGGAGGGGTCCTGATTGGTCTCCTTGCTGGTGCTCTTGCCAAAGCTCCTGGCGAATGGTGTCCCGGTGTCCCTTTCTGCCCAGAAGAAATTGTCCAAAATATATAGACACATGAAAATTCATGGGATATGTGACTGGGATAATAATGGGAATATGAATGGAAAATCAATGGAATGTTTGTCAGTCCAACTTTTTGGAATATCAAACGTGGCTGGCTGGAAAATCCTATATAAATAGAGGTTTATAGCTGAGAAAATCATCTATAAATGTAGGATTTTCCATTCTCACGTTTGATTACTAGAGGGTATATAAGATGCAGAACATGTCCAATTTATCACTATATGCTAGAATTGGATTTGATTCGACTCTATCTTTTTTTGGCAGGGGTGCTTTTTGATGGATTATATACCTGTTCCGTTCAGTTCTCTTCGTGAGTAGATTTTTTGGGTTTTTGGGTGCCGCTCAAGATAGCCATAGAACAATGTCCATCCCAATCATGTGACCCCTTCACTGTTAGCCCATCCTCAACTTCTGAGTCCAGCTCTTCTTCTGTTCGGTGGCCATGGTGAAATTTGGCGACGAAAACGGGCGGCTTTTTTTCGGACGCTGGAACGCGGTTCCAGGGCGCGGTGATTCGCAGAAAGCTGCGGCAGAACAAACACGGCTGAAGCTGGGCCAGCCATGTACTCCTGAAGGATCCTCTCAAGTCAGGAAATGGCTTTCAGATCATGGTGTAAACCATTGTAAACCTAAGAAGGAACATGTTTATATGTTTTTACCGGACATGGGCATGCAGCAATGGAGGTTTGTTGTGAAATCCTGACAACCTGAGATTTCTTCAGTGTTTCCACCATTGCCGGGTATCATCCCATCGATCGCAGACCCAACATGGGTACCAATTGGTTCTTCAAGATGTTGGTACCGGCCCTCTTGATCAAACACATCTATGGCTATTTGAAAGTAGAAACCGTTGAGCAAAGCTTATGCTAACCATCATTTGTAGAGCTCGGTTGGTCACGGTCGCAACACAAATTTAATTTGACCTAGACTATCCCATCTTTCAGTGTTCAATTCCCTTCATAGTTTTATTGATGGTGAAAGTTTAACCATCAATAAATAATGGCAAATCCATGTTGGTGGTTAAAATCACCATAATGAGCGCAGATGCGGGCAAACTAATTCCTCAAATCAGGACATGTTCACAACAATGTACGAGTACATACATCACCAAAATATATTGTATATTCATTCTTTGATGCTTCAACATACAACATCATTTTTGACGTTTTTTGACCATCATTTATTTTCAGACTAAACTGGTGATACTGGTGTTCTTCCCCAAAAAAAAACGGACCACCCCTTGGTGCCTTCTCAATTTCCAGCTTCAGGCGCTCGATTTCGGCTTGGAACATTTCCTTCTCCCGATCCGCCTGGCTGGAAAGGAGAGCGCTGGTGTACCTTGTGTAACACCCAAATGAAAATGCAAGGGTTGAAGTGACCACTAGGAATTGCTAGGACATTTCAGTCGGATTCGACCTTTTCCCGCATTTGTTGGATGCTATACTCCTGTTCAATTGGCTGATTTGGATGGGATGATCGGATGGTCTTCCAGAAAATCTTGGAATAAAGAGGGCCATCGTTTAAGTGTACGCGTGGTATATAGGTTGGAGCTTGTTGGTGGCATCCACGTGAACTCATCCTCTTGGGGAATGCAAACCCCAACAAATCTTTGTTCCATGAGTCCATACACCCAATTCAACCGCAGAATGCCTTTGTCTACCACAAACTGTGGAGGTATTCCAATTATATCAATTATGAAGCGTGTGCACATCTCTACAGTACGCCCACCAAAACATTGTATAACACATAGGAATCTCGGCAGCCGAACCATCAGGGTTTTTGATAAAGTGCATCATCATCTTCCTACAATGCTTAAATATCACTTGTCAAAACCACCAACCACCGATGTTTTGAGTTGCAAATCATGTTGGGATGTTTAACCAACAATTCAATTCAATGGCCTTCTTTATCCATCGACAAGGGGATTGAAACGAGCAGAATTGGGATTGAAACAACAATAATAACAACAACAACAACATAAGCAGCAACAACAACAACAACAGCAGCAGCAGCAGCAACAGCAACAGCAACAACAACACAGCAACAACACCAACACCACCAACAACGGCAATAGCAATAGCAACAACATAAGCAGCAACAGCAACAGCAACAACAACAACAACAACAGCAACAGCAGCAACAGCAGCAACAGCAACAACAACACAGCAACAACAACAACACCACCAACAACGGCAATAGCAATAGCAACAACATAAGCAGCAACAGCAACAGCAGCAACAGCAACAACAACACAGCAACAACAACAACAACAACACCACCAACAACGGCAATAGCAATAGCAACAACATAAGCAGCAACAGCAACAGCAACAACATAAGCAGCAACAGCAACAGCAACAACAACAACAACAACACCAACAGTAACAAGGACAGCAACAGCCGACAGCAACAAAACTGCGTTTTCGGAACACACATGAACAGAGTAGAATTGAATGGAATCAGTTGACTTGGAGACAAGTCTCACCCTTGGTATCCCACAAGGGATCCCTGGGCATGACATATCCGTTATAGCCATAGCCATACAACCCCTATATTTTTCCGTGTAAAATCAATCGTTTCCGCGGACACACCTTGCGTAGCAAGGTCAAATTCTCCTCCTCAAGCCCAGTAGCCCTCCGAATTTGGCAGCCGATGTGTTTTTAAACCATTCATTGTGGCTATGAGTCAAAATCCTGGCACCTGGACGGTAATGGCAAAAGATCTGGTGAATGGATGGATATTCTCCCAAATATGGTGATATAATGTATCTGACCCCTCCCAATGTATTTGTTCCATCGTTTAAAAGGTTTTATTTCAAGTTCAGATGCGACCCTCAAGTTCAGATGCAAATATGGCAACATCCAAATCTGAAATCTGTAAATGTTTACTGTGACGTTTGGGATAAGATTCAACTTGAGATTAACTAAATTCGAGCATGGTTACACCATGCAGCTACGCCAAATGGCAATTTTCAACCACTGACTTCCCCCAATCCTACTACTAGTGGTGGTGGTGGTAGTAGAAGTAGGCAGAAATAGTAGGTAGATCTAGGTAGATCTAGGTAATTAGTAGTTAGTAGTTAGTAGTAGGAAGGGGTGCAAGGAGGTGTAGTAGGTAGCAAGCATGGTGGTGGTATGGTGGCAAGCAGCAGCAGCAGCAGCAGCAGCAGTAGCAGCTATACCAGTAGGAGGAGTAATGGTAGTAGTAGCAGCTGCAGCAATGGTTGTAATTTACAATTTCAACTAAAGAAAACCATGTGTTTAATAGTTTGTTTATTCATCAACCAGTTTCTACATGCTGATGGCTCTGACCTCAATTTGGCTACCATAAAAGGTGTTCCATCTCGATTAATAGAATCCCCAAGAAACATTCTTGAACATCTCCCGAAGAAACCACCAGAATGACTTCTAGGCAATCTTTCTCGACAATCCCTGACGTGGATTATATAGTATGTATATATATATATATAGAATTATATATATAGAGAATTATATAGATGCATATAGTACATAAGCGTTCCCTTAAATTCCATCCGTTGACATGTCACGATCTATACCCGTCTGTCTGAAGGCGCTGAATCGGTCATAAAATGGGCCATGTCATAGGGAAAATGTGGGAAAATACGGGAAAATACGGGACCACTAGATTTAGAGGTACCCTGTTCTTGCCTGCGCATATGGCTCTTCACCTGGCGCGTAGCTCAGGTTTTTGCCGTTGGCCATTGGTAAACTGACGTCCAGATATCAGAAAGCCCCATAGGTTTACAAGTATCATGGACAATTCTTGGACATATGTACGTATAGAATGTAATGTATATATAGATGATATTCCCTTGAATTCTAGGAAAGTCTTGACACTCTTGACCCACACAAGAATCACAAGAAATGTGGACAAACTATACAAAGACACCAAAAGCATGTGAAAGCTCAAAAAACTTGTTTGCTACCCTCTGGTAATATAACATAGCTATTGCAAATTGCCATTTATAGTGGATTTTCCAATTGAAAATGGTGATTTTCCATAGTTATGTTAGTTTACCAGAGGGTAACCACCCCAAAAATGTTATGAAAGGGCCATGCAAACTATGGCCGAAAGGGCCGGCCATAGGCCGTTCGGATTCATCAGAACCCAAATCCAAGTGATGGAACTGACACAAAAACAGCGGCAGTTGGTTGCTTAAAAGACATGTGTCATCTAATCTAATTACGGTAAATCTATGTAATTTAATCTAATCGAATCTAATCATATCATCATATCTAATCTAGATATAATATACACATGATCTTCCAAACATGTGCAAAGCTATTGGGTTGTTTTGCGGCGGCTGAAGCAAAGCTCCTGCATTTAAATTCTCATAAGTTGGGATAGAAATGGATATAACTGCCTAGATAACTATTGTATCCTATGGTTATGTATATTATATACATATCAGATCATTATATATTTCAGTATTATAATACTAAATCGTTCTTGTACATAGTTCACTGGAACTGCACCGGTCGGATGGTTGCTTCAAATATAATAACCCTCCATAAGTGCATGAAAAACCTGGGCTTCCCAGTCTTACAACGCGGAAGTCCATCATTCGATGCTGGTTTCTGAACAGTTTTTGGTTTTGTGAATTTCCCAATTCTGTTTCTTAGGCTATAGATCACTGCTTGGTGGTTTCAACCCCTCTGAAAAATATCAGTCAGTTGGGATGATTATTCCCAACATATGGAAAAATAAATTTCATGTTCCAAACCACCAGCCAGATCATCTCTAGATCTTGAATGACCATGAATGACCTTGATATCTGCTGAAGTCCCATCTGCTGCATAAACGGTTTGACTCGGCGCCAGAAAATTGGTTCTGAACTTCCCGGCCTCCTCGGTCTTGGCGGCCAGCTGGGACGCTAAGGCCTGGAACGGAAACCAAAAACCTTGACGAAAGAAGGGGAAAGAAGGGGAAGGTACGAGATAATGAAAGGATGGTACAACAAACAACACGTTTTTTTTTTGCTGACTTTTCTATACTTTTCTTTTGACTTGAAGTTCTTAAGCCCAACTTTGGCAGGAGCAGCTGCTCCCGCACTGGCACGCGCCTTGTTCTTCTCCTGCTCCGCTTCCAACAGTTTGGTCTGGCAGCGATGACCCAGCTGGACCCAGCTCCTACTTCTTGACTTCAAACGTCAACCGTCGAGAAACTACGAGAAACTCAGGGTCTTCTGGATTTTGGTGCAGTTCAAAGAAGAATGGTTTTGCTGAAGAACATTTGCTCCTTTGCCAATGGTGCGATATGTAATTTTCAAACAACACACTGCAGAACCATGCTCGATACCGGCTATGTGGAATTAAGTTGCGATCTCGGACGGGATGTTTTTTTCAATTTCATAATTTCTGGGAAACTTTGAAACATGGGACCCCGTTTGCAGCTGCATTCCAGAATTGACAAGAGCATTAGAAAAAAAACATATTAAAAAAAACCTGGGAAGAGGCAAGTCCATCACTGAGGCTGCGGACTAATCTCTCAATCTCTTCAGTGTTTTCCACCTCCCAAAAGCCGGAAGCTGAAACCCTGGTTCTGTTGGGATCTCAGCGATTTGAGGTCCAGAAGAACTTTGGTTATTCCCGTGTAAGCAACGAATTACCCTCTGGTAATGACTAACATAGCTGTTGAAAATGGCCCATTTATATAGTGTATTTACCCATTGAGAATGGTGATTTTCCATAGTTATGATAGTTTACCAGAGGGTGACTTCCCAAACCCAAGTTGACGGATGTATTTGGCAACAAAGAACTTCTAGGAACTTCATCGTTGGAACGGCGAAACGATGCTCGCAGCCTCCACGACGGCTGCTGAGTGCACCGACTGTCGACGTTGCTCTGGGGGTCTCTCGGAGACCCTCAAACGCTGGGAGTGACGAAACAAATGGTATAGCCTTAAGTAAAAATACAAAAAAAACATCAAAAAACAATGGAAATCTAGATGTTTCCCATGGATACGATCTATATAAAAATGGTGAGTCGGAATATCTATGCTAGTTTACTGGAGTTTAATCCAAAAGAAGGGGCCCTCGAAGGCCCTATCGGCAAATGAGGACTTGAATTCCAATCAAACATGCTGGAATAGATGTTAGATGTTGATATAGTTTGTTGTAATGATCACCACAATGGGGATTTGCATGGATTTACCCAACCCCAAATGGCCCAAATGGACAAATGCTGGGATTTGACATTAGCTGTCCCAAAATTGGCCAAAATGTTTGGTCGTTTGGCAATAAGGACCAAATCTACAAGGTTGGGCCCCCCCTCCGTTTTATAAGTCGGTTTATAAACCCCATCAATCAACTATAGTTGTATCCTCTATAGCCTCTATATATAAACCACAGTTTGTAAGTCGGGCCACACTTTGTAAAAGCTACTGGGGCACATTGAACCCCCGGCATCTGCCAACCAGAGACTCGGACATCATTTGTTTATCACCCTTTTGGGGGATGGGTTATACAGTATAAGTTATACATGTTTATACCACATGTTTCGGGTTCATTGGGAGTTTATGATGTTTATGGCATTGTGTTTACCACATTTTACATCATTTTACCACATTTTACATCATTTTACCACATTTATAAGTTTAATAAGTCAAGAGAAATTCCATTTTGATCGCTTTCCAACATATTTCCCACGGCAGCATCTCAGGACCGTGGCTGCTTAGACTGAGCGGCTGTGAATACCACGACTTCAACATCTCTTTGAGAAGAAGTCGGTCCACCTGACACTGCAAAGAGGGTGTTCAGTCAAAGTTTTGGGGATCCTCTTTCGGTCAGGGTAGGAAAACCATGGAAAACCAACCGTTGCGCAGCTCATGAGTTAGATCATAAAGAACAACCGTTAATACACATTGACACCTCCATTTTTGGCAAGCGTACTGACGTCATCACCCAGCGTTTGGTTTTCAATCATCCCAGAGCTGAATTCTCCATGAATGATGGAATGATTTTTCACAATCTGGAAAAAAAACATCATACCTATTTTTATCGTGCTTTATCACAACTCACCGACCCAAACAAATCAATTAACATCTCATCAAATATATCAAATGATCTGGATACGTCTGGATAAATTTCTCCATAATTCACCCACCTGAAAAGCTCGACTAGTCTGGAGCCCTGCTACCCTCCAATTCCCAGTGCGACTTCCCCACCTTCAAGGACTCTTCGGTGCTGAGAGGCTGCCCCTCGGTCGCCCCAAATTTCATCAGCCGTGGACCCCACATGGTGCGTGTGGAGAACCCGCCATGTCCACAGCGGCGCGTGGATTTTTTTTGACACAAGGAACGGTACCAAACGCTCATGGCTCACAGCCCCCATACGCTTCAGCCTCCGCTTGCTGAAACTCAGCCTGTCTCAGCCACTGATCGCGGCCTATAGGGTCGATTTTTTACAGAAAGGATCTCCGAAAGGTTCCGTTGGTCCTTAGATTCCTATAAGTTCTGCTTTTGGATATGTTTGGATGCTTACCCTTCCTAATCTTCCTACTGATAGCAATGTCTTCAAGATGCTGGTGTTGCGTTGGACAAGTTTGGATCCATTCATGTTGGCGGCCCACGCGACTAAAATTCAAACCCTGAAATCTACAGTAGATCCGAAACACTATGTATACAGCTTGAGTGAATCTGCCAACTCCACCTCGTTACCTTGTTTAAGCTTGCTCCAAATTGTGCAGATGCCTGCAATACAATACTAAGAATGCCTTAAGAATTTGAGGGACCCTCGGCCTGTTGTAGTGTAAATTTGCCTGTATTTAAAAATAAGAATTTGAGGGACCCTGGACCTCAAGCTTTCGGATTCTTAACCAGCTCTCGGGCTGTATTGGCTCTGTTTTCTGCAATCTCTCCAATCATGTTGCGACAACACGGAATCCTCAATGTTGGAGTCTGGGCAAACCTCAAGGTCCAAGTGCAACATCAGGGAAGGGCGCGAAAGGATTGATTCCAGTCTCGGGATATAATTTAAATTGATTTCAATGATCCATCCATTTGCAACGTTTGTGTAGTTGCCAAGCACCACTTGAAAACAATGTGCTTTCCATGATTTAACACCAAGGGGTTCCAAAAGAGTATTTCCTTTACAACAGTTTGAGAAGAAACACACAACGATCATACAGTTTTGCAAATCTCTTGGTAAAACCAAGAGGTTCCAAAAGGGTACATTTTTTCAACAAAAGTTTGTTCACCGACTTGTTATTGCAAAAGCTGCCATCATTCAGTACATGAATTACCAGCTACTGCCTTCTTTACATCCAGCATCATGTTGTTTCATCGATGAGGGGTGAATTTCCCAACAGACCATTCCGAGTGGCAATGTGTTCATCTAGTGTGTGCCTTCAAGATGGCATTGTTGCATCGACGAAGCCCAAAAAACCCTCCATGTTATGTGTTCCACCGTTCATGTGACTTACAACCACATGGGAATCCACATGGTACAAGTAATGCGTTGAGTTCATGCCTCAGAGTGTGTGTGTGTGTTTGTGTGTTTGTGCATGTGCTTACTGTTACAATTTGTTACATAAGTGGTACCAGTAAGTGCATGTCTACGGAGCCTACGCTGTAGCGACCATATTAATCCGAACGTGCATTCCCGCGTCGGCCTTCGCCAGAGTGTCACCAAACTTCGCTGTGGCCGAAACATGACGTGTCAGGGTCTTGTGGTGTATGTAACTAAATGTTCAAATCATAGTGGCTACTTCCCTTCAGTCAGGAGCATCAGTCCTTTTTTAGGCAGCTCAAATCGCGTTGCGACTTGTCAAGTTTCCCCCAGAACTGAAGAGAATTTCTTGAGGAAGAACACTAATCGTTCCAGGTAAAGTGTCCCCTTTGCTCTGAACTCCATTGCTTTACTTATAGCTGTTGTATCTCAGTCAGTGCCATTCCCAAAAGATCAGCCCATGAACCATCGAGTTCTTCAATAGTGGAAAGTGTTCGCTCTGCCATCCATGATTCACAACAACCAACCTCTCTCTCCTTTTTCGGTTTCCTATTTTTGAAACTTCTGCCACCGCCGACCGTGCGGTATTACTGGTATACATATATATATATATACTTATTACAGTATATATATATACAATGTGAGGCCCCCCAGTTATAAGTTGGTTTATAAACCCCATTAACTATAGTTATAAGTACCATAAACCATAGTTATTGGAGTTATAAACCAACTTAGCTATCTTGGGGGCCCCACATTGTATATATATTTCCTCAGGCTGTTTTTTGACTCAGGGGATGAACTTCGACTCACCTGGCAACGGCCGAAGGAATGCCTGGGAACGTCGTCGCGGATCCAGAGAGAAGTCGCTGCTGCAAAACGGCGCGGATCAAGTGATTCCAGTGCTACTTCCATAAACGAAGATAAAACCTTGATTTTCCATTGGAAACCATTGGAAACCATTGGAAACCATTGGAAACCAACGGTTAAACTGATTGAATTTCCATTGCGCGCTTGAGCCCGTCATTTTTTTTTAAAAACGCTCACAAATTTGTACAAATTTAGTATTCGTTCAATGTGTGAGGTATGTGCACCACCATAAACCTTAGTTTGCATGTATGACTTGCGGACAAAGTTCTTCGTCTGTCAAAATGCTATACACTAACACGGTCGTCCCCTATCAGTAGCCGGCGAAGAAAACTCATGAGCGAGATGGAAATGGGGGCATATAGGAAAGTCTTTTGATGCCACAAGCATTCATTGAACTCACCACCGCATCGTTGAGCGATTGATTGACTGACTGCCTGACTGCCTGACTGACTGACTGAATGCGTGAATGAATGAATAAATGAATGAATCAATGAATCAATGAATCAATGACACTATCGGCTATCTCTAATTTGGGGTGCAAATTTACCAAATCAATTCAGATTATGGACTTCAAATAAGGCTTTGGGGTATCAGTATGGCGTTGTCCTGTTGCACACCCCACAAGGCTGCGGCGAAGCAAAACTAAATTAGTGATACCAATACGTTCGTCTGTAACACATGTGTAACAATATGCATCATTCATATGTATTTGTGTATTTTCTTTTTATGCATATATTCAACATAAACTAGGCTAGCTACAGTAGGTGGGGGCCACGTTGTTGTCACCTTACAAGTCCACCAATCTCAGAATGATCGACCAAAAACCTTTGGAGATCCGCCAATTGGAAACATCTCAACCGCAAAGTCCCGCGCAATGAACTGTAGTGAATGCACAATCCCTCTAGATCATTTAACATCAATGAACATCGATTTGGAAAACCGATAGTTTCCCGCGGGAAAAACATGGTGACAATATCATGATTGTTACGTCTCTACTGAGACTGGTAATTCGCTCAATCAAGGGTAGATCTGATGTGATCATACCTGTTGCTGTTACCTTTTCCCTGGTAATTCGCAAATGTAATGAGTTGAACTTGTTCTACGTGTGGAAAACAAATAGAATTCCATTGAAATCCAGAAAATTCCAGAGAGTTCCAGAGGTTCAGAGCTGCCTTATCTAAAAACCTCGATATATCAGCTACTCCCTATTTGCCTTTCAGCATCTCTGCATCACGATCATGGCCAGTGAGCATATGAGCCTTCCACTTAGCACAAGTGATAAAGCACATGGCTATATCTGAAAATGGAGAAACGTTACACACATATCCGTAAATATCCATCAATATCCATCAATTTTCATCCATATCCGTCCATACCCATCGATATCCATCAATAATTATCCATCAATATTCATCAATATCCAATGTTCATAAGGAAATGATGATAAACATTGATAAACCATGATAAACTGATAAACCATCAAATTTGGGGGCATTCCCCATTTTCAAATTAACCCATGTTAACTGTTGAGTTGCGATTGCGCCCTGCCCCAGAATTCAACACACCCATCTGTTTCATGTAGAATAATCTTCGTGTTGGTCGGCTGCGGCAATGTAGCCGTGTTGCTACAACTCTGATTGGCTAAGTTACTCACACTTCCTTTCATCATCTCCAACCTGTCCGCAGAAAACCTTAGAAATCGCTGAGTTCTCCCAATCGTATAAGTTTCCAATGATACCTATATATATATATACATACCTATGTCATCCACTGCAACACCGGAAAACATCCATGTGGATCCGGCCCCCTGGACATCGGGGTATCCAGGGTGATGGAAACACCGAGTTGGATGCGGTTGGGTTGTGTCCATCAACCTTGCCACAGTCAACTTCGCCTGTCCAATGGTTTTTCTATGTTGTCCCTTGGAAAACAATGTAAGAGAAGAGGAACAAATCCAAAAGGTGACCAAAAGTAATTGCACCCTCCAGGTTTTTGGTGGTAAGGTGATAATGCACGTATGTTATGTAGTTATAGGGTGACACCCAATAAAAAATGTTGTATCAGGCACAACCAAATCTATGGGTTTGTCTGAAAATATGGTACCGCCCCCCATATCCCATTGTTTCATCATCATGTGTTCCATTATATAAATGGAAATTCCTCATTTTTAGAGGCATGACATGGGTGGCTGAATGAAAGGTTCTCCACACAAGCTGTCATCACTTTCGGGCACACAATCACCGGTCTATTTCATCTATTTCCAACATCCACAAACTGCCCATTTTGGCTTTTCTTAGCTGTCATGTGGATGGGAAACTGTTAGTTAGTAGCTCCAACTGGTTCCCAATTTGGTAGGGAATATGGATAGCCATAGCTACCATAGCTCCAGATCGTTCGCTCCCAAACAAGCGGATAGGTCACACATCACATTGGACAAGTGGATTCTGGCCAGCACCAAAATGTGACCCACAGCAGCAGCTTCCAAGGACTGTCCGGGATGATGGCGTTCAAGTGATGCACCAACTCATTTTTATACGTGGTCTAAAACCAAATATGTCGCAAATCCCAGCCTTTCAAGTCTTTCTTCTGATTTGTTTGTGTCATTATTATATATCGGAAAAAATGATCACATGATGTAGAACTGGATACAACTTACAACAACCCTTGTTGGCTTTACATGGCTTGGCCACATTGGTGGCCAGTCTCTTGGCGGCAAAAAGCCATCCACCATGAGTGCTTGAGGACGGTCCAAGATGGCTCCATAGGTCTATCATGGTCTGTGTAGTTGCAATACCTTGATAAGGTTTCCATAGTCATGGGGGTACCTCAAAATTGATGCTTTATACTGGAAAATCCTATTATAAATTATATAATTAAAAAATGTATGATTTGGGGGTATCCCGCTATTTTAGGAAACCTCCATTTAAGTTTGATTTGAAGGCAAATGTAGGCAACGAAAAAAATATACCTGGATTATCTGGGAGGTGGAAAAAGGATCGGGTCACATGTTTTGGTTCCACGGCCGAATTGCTCCGACGAATTAGATGTAACACATAAATGTGGCTCCGAATCCTAGCACGCGAGCTGCGTGCCAGCCCAAGGCAACCCAGAGAAAGACTCTGAAAAACATCAGAAACATCAACTTTGCCCTGCAGTAAACAAATGTAAACAAACATGCAAGTTTAACTGTTTCACCGCAACTGCAAGTGGCCATCCTGGGTCCCCTGAGCCGCCGCTCAGCATCAGTTCAGCATCTTTTTTGCTTCTCCTGGTGGATGCGGGGCTGCTGAAACATGGATATGTCGAGTAACCCTGTGATTTTGGTGGTTATAACATAGCTGGTGGATGGGACTGACCCATCCCCATTGACCTAAACTTGCAAAATCCAACACGGTTTTGGACACGAAAAAGGACCATCATCCGTTCTTGATCAGACTGTTTATGAATCAGTCCTGTATGTTTGTGCTCCCAGGGTTGTTGGGAGTTTGCCTTTCATAGACCTCCAATTGCAAACCAATTACCTACCCTCCAGTAAACTAACATAGCCATGGAAAATGGCTATGTATTCGATTATTCACCTCTTCATGGTGATGTTCCATGGCTATGTTAAACTAACATAGGGTGAATCCCATTTAATCACCATTAAAGTACAAGCAAATCGCATTATATAAATCATATTAAATCCCATAAAATCACATGTGTGGCTATTTTCCCCCATGTCTGCCTCGCATTCCTAAGAAATCCTCATTAGACTAACCTTTGCCCTCGATGCCCAGGACTGGTGTTATCCCCAAGGGTAGCAGCTTTCTGAGACCTGAAGAATGGACAGCTGAGAATCGGTCCAAGTTGGTGAAAAAGCCGGCACTGGGAAAAATATGAACAAATACACGCAGCATTTGGTCCAACGTTGTCCCCAACATCTCATTTTCATGTCGAATGCACCAGACTGTCATTTCCAACTTTCTGGTTGCATCCTTGAGAAAATGCAAAGGAACCTCCAAGCACAGCAATTTGTATTTCCCAGATCTCAAACCTCCGCAGTACAGGTCAGACCAGTTCGGTCCTGCGTGTTTCACCAGATCCACCATCAAAGGGTACTGAGAGAGGTCTGGTGGCTCTTCCAGTATTTCCTCCTGAAATTTCGCGAGCTGGGGGATTGACCAATGAGACCGATGAGACCGATGATTTTGGACCATTGGAGATGAGGTCCAAACATATATATATATATATTTATACATTATTATATATTATATAAATATTATATATATATATTATATATATTATATATATATTATGTATAGTATATTATTATGTATATATTATATAAAATAATATATATATATATATAATATTATATAATATATAATAATATATGTATAATATTATATAATATTATATAATATATAATAATATATATATATACTAATATATATATATATATTATATTTGTTAAAATTCAAGATATCAGTATTGTCCCAAAATTGAGGGATTTTGAGCTCCTATTTTCGCTGATTGAAGTTACAATTCCCAGTTGGTGGACTTTCCAAGGGCCCAACCGCCCAACCTGCTGCAATGCAACGGCCAGCGCCAGGGCCAATTTGACGGCCTTGGCAGAAATGTCCCCGCTGGTAAGGGGAAAGTAGCATGTTTTGAATGGAAAGGTGGGGGACAAGTCCGCGAAAATCCTGACAAGAATCAATAGGTAGAGGATTTATAGTATTATTGTAGATCTATATTTACCTATACGACTCCACGACTGAGTCATTTATAGGGTAATTGTTTGGAAATATTCTGTACATGGAGCATATGGGAATGGGAAGATACGGCAAAATCCTGAAAACGCTAGAGTATAGGGGATTGTCCATTAAGGTTTTAGGACGACTTGAACTTGTGATTGGATTGGCTTCAGGGCAAAAAACAATGCAATCCTGTAGATTTTTCTGTAAATCATCAGAATGAACTTTGGGAACCCACTCAGAGATACCCTCTAATCTGGTAATCACACATGGCATGGAAAATCCCCCCGTTTATAGATGGTTTTTCCCAGCTATAAACCTCTATCAGCGGATTTCCAAACGCCACGTTGGATGCTTGGATGCGACATGTCACACTGTCGCTATCGAATCTCCATGATCTAACAGTATCAGGTTAGATAGTCTCCAGAAGGGTGCGTGGATTGCTATGCTATGCTATGCTGCTATGCCAGCTCACCTCCAAGATCAGGCCAAGATGCAACCCACCGAGCCTTGCCTGAAGCAAGGCTCAAGAGGTGGGTGGGGCACCGAAATCCGGATAAGAGTCTGTTTGGTCACCAAGCTTACACCAAATCTGCTCAAGAAAGGTTCAACTCATCAGCTCACCTTTCTTGCTTAGATAGCCATGATTTCTGGTCATGGAGTCATGGAACTGAGGTTAACCTCGGGTGACATTCTCCTTTGGGTCTATGGATTTGTCTCAAAATGGTGAATACCCCACATTTGCCATATTCTGACACGACGGTAATGTATTCTTCCCCCCTAAAAAAAAAACAAACATGGTTTAGTCCTAGGGGATTTGCACATCTTTTGGATCATACAATGGGGATGTTTTATATGTAATTATGTATATATATATATATATAGTAATATGTAGTATTTGTATCCAGAATTTATTATACTATATATATATATAATGTGGCAAACCCAATGCCACACATTTATCATTTGGGGTTATATATACAACCCGTAAAAATGGTGATGTTGCGGATGGTGAAAATGGTTGGGTGAATCCGACAACGGTTGCCCAACGCCAACCGCCTTTCATGCCAACGCCAACCGCCCACAGGGATCGCGTGGGGCAAATCACTGCTGTAAAGCACTCCTGCGAGATACTGAGATAGTTTCCCATAAAGGGTAGTATACCATAATGTATTGGGTATAGTATCATAGTGTATATACAGTTATATACTGTGTATATATATATATATATATGCGCCGTATAGTATCTTATAGTTTCTATATAACTTGTTTTGTTCATTGGTTTATATAAACAATAAACAATAATTAGGGAGCATGAGGATTAACCAGCGGATGATCTTGCAGCGGTCAAATAGAACGTGGGCTCTAGTCTTTCCAGCAACTTTCCAAGGGATGGAGAAGATAAGTTCGGATTTTGCGTTCCCCATGAAAAATGCCTGATCCACTTTGCTAAGAAGACCCCACACCCATGTTCTCTTAGGTGCATCCAACATATCAACCAGCCTCGTTTCTCTGAAAATAGGGTATCCCTGAACCCTTTGGTCAATCATTATTGTCCCTGTTAAATCACAATGTTATCGGTGTATCCATCCCACTTAGTGACTTAGTAAGTGCTTCATAACTCTGGATAGTAAATCACCTAAATGGATCTAAATGGTTCATCAATGTTAATCATATAACCCCAGTTACTCAGCAGTTACGATCCGTGGGAACATACGGATATGTTCCGTGCCGTCCTCGTTCTCCATACCTTTCTTCAAAGCGGCGCCCACCGCCGGTAGCTCTTTCCAGTCCTTGGCATCCCAATGTTTTTTTTTGCCGTAAACCTATTAATATCTATTACATTCTATTACATGATTGGGGATGGTTTGGAAAACCACTCATTTATATATATATATATATTTGGAAGTACCATCAAATTAGAATATATCTGGGCAAGTTTAAAAACAAAAAAAAACATATATTAAAAAATCACTATAAATCACTCACCTGAAATGTTGGCACATTTTGGGATGATTCCCCGAATCCTAACCATGATTCCAGTGAGGGAGAACAGTGAGGTCGTTATAATTTGCCCAGATTTATGGCAATTTGATGCAATTTGATGCAATTTGATGCAATTTGATGCAATAAGCTCCAAATATGGAGAAAAGTCAGATCACGTATAAACAGTTAAGCCAGCAGTGATTTTTTTTTGGCTGGGTGCCTTCACCCACAACACAGTTCGAACGTTTATAATCCGTTTAATCACATCTTATCTCTTAAGGTCCTAATGTGGATGTATATGGCATAGTATATGCTA
>CAMXCT020005890.1:795762-890762 GCA_947184155.2 Cladocopium goreaui
ATATGGTTATTGATGGTTAATAATAATCTGGTTGGTGGTTGAGCCACCCCTCTGAAAAATACTACCCTCTGGTTATGTCAAAATAGCTATAGAAAATTGCCATTGAAATAGTGGATTTACCCAGCTATAACATGGTGATTTTCCATAGTTATGTGGCTGTTTACCAGAGGGTAGTCAGTTGGGGTTACTATTCCCAGTATATGGAAAAACACAAAATGTTCCAAACCACCAACCAGTTAGTTATAGTTATAACGCAAGTAATATCCATATAGTTTTGAACAATCAAACACCAATAATGAGTAATCATGAGAATCCTATAATCGGAATTTAATCATCAATAATGGGGATTCACCACTGAAAATTGATGACATGGCTAGGCTATATATATATATGTATAACATTGTATAACAATATCTTGAACATGACTCGCAGTGATGGGATTCCATATAGTATGGAGCCTATGGAAACGGGGCTCCCATTATTGGGGGTCCGGAAAATTTCCAATGGACAGTTCAACAATTTCCAGCATCTTTGGATTCGGCCATGGATAAAGAGGGCTGGGATGAACAGTCCCAGTGGCATCCCAAAGCCGTTTCAAGATATGATGAGATCTGATCAGTAAAGAAAACACACAGAAAAACCAAGAGCAACTGATTTTTTTAGGGTACAGAAAAAGATTTCACCACAGTTGTTGTTTCTGTAAATCTGGGGATCCAAACCATCTGATTTTTGATGGTCCCTAAGGGGTCCCATGGGTAACCGTCCATGGGTCCCCGATCTTTGTGGCGATGAAACCGATGTTTTACTGGAAAAAAAACATGTGTATTATGGGATTGTTTTGCCGAAAAAAATCCCCATGCTTTGTGGGTTTTTGTGGTGAAATCACGATCGCATCCAACTAAGATACTTACCCAGTCATCGATACCAAGGTTGACCTGAAATTCGGATGGTTAACTCCCTATTGTTGTTGCTTAAACCGTTGAAAACTGATTGTAACGATGCGGCAAACACCATCTCCAAGCACAACTGCAGTCTTTTAGGCTGATAGTTGCCTTGGAGAGGCTAGCGCGGGACACTCATTCCCATAAGCAAAAACAAACATGTGGGCTTCTCTAATGGGAGTTATTTTAAGAATTTTAAGGAGGCTGAAAGGAATGAGCTTCCCATGATGACGGGAGTCATGTTCAATCCCTATGGTTGATTCTCAATTTTCATGTGGAAAAAACCCAAAAATTTGATCCATATTCCCAGTTCAAATATTCCGATATATTATATATTCCCATATCTTATCCATCGTCAAAAATCAATTATCATGGTCAGGATTCACATATTCCCATACTTTATCCATAATCCCCATTTTACGTGTATATATATATATGTACATGATAGTCCTTACTGTACTACTGGCAATTTTGCTGGTAAAAATCCAATATTCCCATATGTTGCAGTAATGTTACAACTGTCTAAATCCTGTATATTATTCCCATTGTATATATATATATATATACATCACATCATTATATTATTGGGAATCATATTAGTGGGAATAGCATCATATTTATACATATATCTATTCCCATATGGAGGTTTCCTAAAATCGAGGTACCCCTAAATCATCCAATGGAAGTTCCATTATTAACTATATATATAAACTAATATAAACCATCCAGCTATTGGGGTACCACTATGACTATGGAAACCCCCATATATTCTACCATTTTCTCCACCAGTTACCCTCTGGTAAACTAACATAACTATGGAAAATCACCATGTTTAATGGGTAAATCCACTATAAATTGCCATTTTCAATAGCTATGTTAAATTACCAGAGGGTAGTTTTCCTTGCCTCAGAGGTATCCAATTCGATCCAGAAGAGGTCTTCCCTCCGGAGGAAAATGCGTGGCCCCTGAGCGTTGGACGTTCTGAACGAACGGGGAACCCGTTTTTTTTTGGTGGTTTACAAAGATCAAAGGTTGTATACCCATAGGATCCATGTATGGTATATATGCTAACATTTGGGGTATATTGATGGTAAATGTTAGCATATATATATATACCATACATGGATTCTATGGGTATATCATCTGTATATGAATATATCATGTATATCATCTATATATGATCTATAATTAATATGATCTATATATGATATTCTATGGTTGGTACGTCTGGTACGTCTGATATGTCTGATATGTATGGTACGTATGATGCGTGTATATATCCTCCCGCAATTTTCACACAGACCCTGGCATGAGTTGGGGGTTGGAAGATTAGTTTCCGGTCAAAGTTGACTGCTTTCTCAGGGTCTATGTTAAATAGACAAGGTGTATATTATGTATATAATTATATATACCTATATGTATACATGTTTTTGTACAGTAACTACATCTAAATATACACATTTTTTATGTTTATCTTAATATACGAACTGGGATTTTAGACTACCTCCGGGAAGGTTTTCCTTGGCCCGCCCGGCCATTTAATTTAAACATACGGAAACCGGTTTATTTAAACATACATTCAAATATAATATACGGATGGATCTGGCGTTTCGTTCTACCTCCGGGGCCTTGTGGTCCGCCCTCCACATATTTAAGTGTCGTTACCGTGTGTATATATATATATCTATATTATATATATATGATGTTACTAGGTATATGGTTCTGATGCAAGGTTGCAAGGTGTCACCCCCCGAACCCCTGGGGGGGTGCCCACTTGGCCCTCAAACTGGGGCTGGAGTTGTGCCCTCGCGGTCCAAGCTTTCATTCACCATTTCTTCCTACGTGCAGAGGGTGGGGCAGAGTAAAGTGGTAGGAACTGCTGTTGGAAAAGTATGGAAACATCATCTATAGAATCAATTAGATCTTTTTCTTGGCGGAGTCCTGCGCGCTTTGTTGATTTTTTTGAGGGTAAATTTGAATAGTGGACACCAAATGAGCAAAACATCGAATCACACTCACCCTGAATGGATCTGAATGGTCTAAGCCAGGTGGCAAATCGCCTTAGTGCCGTTTGTCAATGTTCGAGGCTCATTAGTTGGGTGGGTTGTTGATTTTTATGCTGGTTTCCTAAGTCATAGGAGCCCAAATCATCCAAGTCATTCGACATCATTCAACCATAACTTAGTAAAAGGACCATGGTGACCTACGGGGTAATTTCCATCATTTTAGGAAACTCCCATATGTGGATGGCACCAGTCATGTTGGTCATGTTCTGGGGATGGACCCTATGTCTGAATTGTGGCTACCCCCATAAATCCCCATTGAAATCCCTATGGTTTATCATCATAAATTCCCCATTGATTTATGCGAATTTGGGGGGTCTATGGCACTATGGACAAACCCGTGGTGGTGTTTTTGGATGGCTAATGATGGTTAATGATACCATCATCCTTCTGTTTTTCATGGGTGAATGGAGCTGTTGCCAGCGTCTATACCATTCATGAACCTTTCGGGCACTGCTTGCTCCAGTTGGGCTTCTGAAATATTCTGTTGGTCTGCCCTCTCTTTCCATTTAATTCTACTCTAATCCTCCAGAATCTCCTCAAACGGCTCTGGCTGAACCCCTTTTTAATTTGTGCCTCTGTTTTGAAGTCTTCAGGCTTCACCTGTCATCAAACATGGCTGGGGACTCTCAGCTACATGGCTGGATCCGGGTGATTTCCATCGCTGCGTTGGATCAAAATGGGAGATTGCCAGGCCGCCAGGCCCATTCAGCGGAAAGTCACTACCCATTTTTTGAGTCTGACATTCATGAATTATGTGAGGATTTCCCGACCTGTCATGGGACTAATCGTGGATGCTCTGACCTGTAGTAAAATCAGTAAATACAAACATATATATATATATGTATAATGAATAAACATATATTAAAAAATATTAAACAACATAACAGCCATTTTGTATAATCATTGTACAATCATATACCAATATACTACCCCATCACCAAGCCATTTTGCCAAACCGGTTTTGGAAAAGGGGCTGTTCACCGAACGCTCGATCGCCTCTCCAGGCTTGCGCAACTCTTCTTCACCATGCGCGAAGTGGCAGGAATCGCCCCCTGGACAGGCGGCTCCAGGGACTGCCAGGGTCGGGGGGTATTACAGTAATAAAAATAACAACGAGATAGCAATACATACATGTAACATACATATACCTAACATTACCTAACTATGTATCATCTCAAAAATAATACTTCATTGGGAACCACATTCCTATTTCATCTATTTCTGTGAGTGTGCAGACCCCCGTTATCTCTAGAAACTAAGGATTTGCCTGGACGGAGGTCTCAAAGCTTCATTTTAGCAACAGGACAGAACCTACACATCTCCAAGCCGGGAAAGTTCAATGCCACAGAATCACGAAACCAAGTCCTGGCAAAAGAACTAAGGGCCTACTTAATAACAAATGATCCTCCCTATCTGTACTCAATACCCAATCTCTAATCTGTAACTTGGAGGTGCTTATACCCCCAGTTAGGATCCATGGCGTATACCCCCAGTTAGATTCTTGGAACATCCCCCTAGCTGGTCAAGCCGGAGTCCGGCTAAGGTCATTAAAATGAAACATCAGCATATATATATATATACATATATATATATATCATATAGTATGTATGTATATACAGAATATATAGTACAGGATGTATATTCAATATATATATATATATATTATAGCCTGAATATATATATATATATAATGATTTCTATGCATACATATATATATATATACATATATATTAGTATATATATATATTAGTATATATATATATATTAGTATATATATATATATTAGTATATATATACATAGATCACAGCGTATATATAAACTAGTTTGTGTATATATATATATATTCATATATTCCGGGGTATACATATGCTGCCAGACAAGAAATCAGACATTTCATGGATGCTCTGATATATATATATATATATATTCAAAAATAAGTGTATACATATATATATATATATTCATAATATATTCATATATTAGTATAGATAGTATATGGTATAGTATCTATAAGTATATATCATACTCACGACTTCACCAATCGCTGCAGGCTAGCCCTGGTATCCTGGCCCACTCAACGCCCAGCCACGAGCGCAAGCGAACTCTTTCTGAAAGTCACCTGCGAAGCGCAACTGGCACCAAGCCCCATGAATCCATGGGATCGGAGACGATAAAAAATGGTGATGTTCTATGGAAAAATGGTGATTTTCTATGGAAAAATGGTGATTTTCTATGGAAAAATGGTGATTTTCCATAGTTACCCTCTGGTTATGACTAACATAGCCATGGAAAATCCCCTCCATAAATGGAGGTTTATAGCTGGGAAAATCATCTATTTCTATGGGCCATGGCTTCCATGGCTATGTTAAATAACCAGAGGGTATGTTGAATCCATGGTAAACTAACATAACGAACTGGAAAGATCCACCATTTCTCATAGGTAAATCCACGAACTCAATGAGCCATAGTGGCGATCATTCACCTCGAATGGGTTGGATCCACGGATCGGAGTTCAGCTGTTTGAAATTTGGGTATGCGTCAAATTGGTCCAATCACATCTCTCTCCAACAGTATGACATAGAAATCATACAACATGTTGAAATTCCATGTTTTTTGCTAAGCTTCTGATATCTCACCCAATTCTTGGGCTTAACCTGCCGAGGTGCTACAGAGCTGGGTCTTGTAGTTCATGGGTTTCAACTTGGGCGTCAACGGATCTCCCTTGGACCTCTTTGGTGAAACCTTGGCTGCAAACGCCAGGGCTTTTCGGGACACTGCTGCCATTTGAAGTTTACTAACGCCACGTGATTTTCATATGATTCAGTTGACTGCAAAACATAATATGGCTTTTTGACTGGAAATCAAATCATACTAATCCTTCCCCTATTACTAAACGTACCCCAAATACTCAAAACTAGGGTCCATTTAAAATTTTGGGAAATTTGGAGTTGGCCAATTTGAGTTTTAATTGATCCCCCTTAGAAAACAATTTAGAAAGGAAGGTCCCATTTAAATCCATTTGAGCGTTTCACCCACTAATAATAAGAACTAGTCGACAATAATAAGAACTAGTCGACACCAGGGTGTTTTTTTTAAGGCTCCGTCCTTTAAAGTTTTTTTTTTTGTATTAAGGTGTTTAAGTTAATATTAGGGGAACCTTCGAAATCTCATTGTTGGCAATACTTTAATTAGATTTTAAAAAGGAATTTAATCGATTTTAACATAGAAAAAAACATGTGTTTTTTAGGTTTTAAATGATTTTAAATGTAGTATTAGAGGGAAGCTTTGCACCCTAATACTTAATACCTCCTAATATTAAAAACTCCTCCGGGTGTTTATTAGTAGAGGGGGCGGGGTTTAGCATTGGAGGGAAGGGATGAATAATTTTGACTGCAAATCCATATGTTCAACAAATCCATGTCTTGGTTTTTCCATAATGATTCAATCATTGAATCATTCCTGTACTGACTGCTTTTGGGAATATGGCACCCATTTCGGACCCAGATTTTCCGTGCACCAGCCATGGGGCGGGTTCAATCCTCGCTTTTGGTGCACTATGTCATGGAAATACCCCGCGGGGGGCATAAAAAAGAGTTTGCTATGGAAGCCATGATATCACACGTTTAATTAGCTAAGTGTTATAGAACATATAATCAGTTAATGATAATAATCCATATTTTATGTATTTGAAACACATGATACCTCCTATTATTTTAGTCTGGATTATCGATAGCTAAGTTAGTTTACCAAAGAGTACATGATTCAAATGATCCTGCAATCATGGCAGAAATGGTGATATTCGTAAAAGTGGATATCGATATCAATGGATATGTATGATAAACGTACATATTATATGTGATACATGGACTAAGTAATAGTTGGACTGCATTAGCATATTATAGATGGATCATATCTTATAGATGGATTATACATTATGAATGATTATGGTTTCCTGGATATGGAATCCTTTCATTTAAAATATAGATGGATTGTAAGAAATAGATGGAATCTGTTAGATTATAAATGGATATAACGTATCTATATATATATATTAAAGGGATATGGATATGGAATCCATTGATTAGTCCATGTTTCCATCTATAATATTCTATAACATAATATATCAACATTGCTGAATCCATGTTTTCATCCATCTATTTCTTTATCTCTCACATATGTATGGATATTACATATGATATATCATAGTTTATCATAGTTTTATTATCTGTACATATTATATATAATTATATATAAATATGTCATAAACGAATATGGATATGGAATTGTCATCACAGTAGATGGAACTTTTTGTGGAGATTATGGCTGGATATGGAGATGCTATGAGTCAAACCCTGGACCTCTACCCTGTACTGTAATAGCTGGGTTCATGGATGATTCTTCCTTTCAAATATGGTAAGTGTTGACCCATCCTCATATGGGGTGAAACCTAAAATGGGGGTACCCCCAAATCATCCAAGTCATTCAACCATTTAAGATCATTAAAAATCATTTAAGTATTGAAACCGATGGTTTTGATGTACCCTCTGGTAAACTAACATAACTATGGAAAATCACCATGTTTCATGGGAAAATCCACTATAAATGGTCATTTTCAATAGCAAACTGTTAAATTACCAGAGGGTACCCCCATTGAGGAAAACCCCATATCAATCCATGCTTTCTTGCTTCCATCGTCCCAGCGTTGCCCAACCACGCGCCTCACCGTCCATCAACGCCAAGGGCGGTGGCGGCAGCGGCGGTAGCGGCGGCATCGGCAGGGCTCGCCGTCGCTTCTTGCCGCCGCGCCTATGGTGGTTTCACCGGCAAAAATGACGATTGAACATGATTGAACCCTGAGAAAAGGGTGACTTAAACGTCAAAAATAGTGATGTCATGTGATGTCATGAACCATCAGAAATGGTAACAAAATTAAGGGATGCATGTTGTCAAATGGTGTATATTACATAATTGGTATGTAATGTGAACATCATTTCAAAATGGTGATAAAACCAAGAATATGGGTGAATACTCATATCACCAATTGTATGACTTATATAATGTGGATTTTATCAGCAACCCGTAGACATATCAGCAACCAGCCACAAATGGAATTGGGATTTTGATGCAACCAGTAAACATGAAAGACTTGTGATTAAACCAGGAAAACGTAGAGTGAACCAACAAAACATGGGATTTAAGGTGAATTCACAAACAAACAATCGGATGAAACCAAATAACAAAATAACAAACATGTTTGAACCGGTATAGTACAACAATGTACAACATCTATGAATCAATATGAACGTACACATGGTTCCATGGCTGTTCCCAGCCATATTTCACATTTCGCCCTACCTGGGATTCACATCCAACCAGAATTGACACATCTCTGGCGGACACCTGGGAGTGTCATTCAGGTTATGTTACCCAAGTAACACAGAGAATTCACCCAAGTCACTTCACCCAAGTTGATATAAGTTGATAACCCCTGGAATTATGGCTTAAAACATGGTAAAACATGGCCACATTAGGGGTCAAAATATGTCAAAATGAGGGATCCCAGTTGACCACCCCATTGGGGTTCCGCAGCCCGGCTATCACAGGAACAGTGGCGGCCCATAGGGTTCAGAAGAAACCATCAAAGCATCAGGCGGAGGGTTGGACACGTCCTGAGGTGGCGCTCAGTGGTTAGTATTTTTCTCAGGGATTTCCAACACAGGACATGGAATTGGACCCAAAAACCGCTGTTGGTCGAAGTGGGAATGGATGTATGTATGTACGCACGTACGTACGTATTGTAGGTATTGCATGTATTGTATGCATTGTATGCATTGTATGTATTGTATGTATTGTATGTATTGTATGTATTGTATGCAATGTATTCATTGTATGCATTGTATGCCTTGTATGTATTGTATGCATTGTATGCATTGTATGTATTGTATGTATTGTATGTATTGTATGTATTGTATGTATTGTATGCATTGTATGCAATGTATTCATTGTATGCATTGTATGCCTTGTATGTATTGTATGCATTGTATGCATTGTATGTATTGTATGTATTGTATGTATTGTATGTATTGTATGTATTGTATGCATTGTATGCAATGTATTCATTGTATGCATTGTATGCCTTGTATGTATTGTATGCATTGTATGCATTGTATGTATTGTATGTATTGTATGTATTGTATGCATTGTATGCATTGTATGTAATGTATGTATTGTATGTATTGTACGTATTGTAGGTATTGTATGTATTGTATGCATTGTATGCATTGTATGTATTGTATGCATTGTATGTATTGTATGCATTGTATGTAATGTATGCATTGTATGTATTGTATGTATTGTATGCATTGTATGCATTGTATGTAATGTATGTATTGTATGTAATGTATGCATTGTATGTAATGTATGTATTGTATGTATTGTATGCATTGTATGCATTGTATGTAATGTATGTATTGTATGTATTGTACGTATTGTAGGTATTGTATGTATTGTATGCATTGTATGCATTGTATGTATTGTCTGCATTGTATGTATTGTATGCATTGTATGTAATGTATGTATTGTATGTATTGTATGCATTGTATGCATTGTATGTAATGTATGTATTGTATGTATTGTATGCATTGTATGCAATGTATGTATTGTATGTATTGTATGCATTGTATGCATTGTATGTAATGTATGTATTGTATGTATTGTATGTATTGTATGTATTGTATGTATTGTATGTATTGTATGTATTGTATGTATTGTATGTATGCATTGTATGTATTGTATGTATTGTATGTATTGTATGTATTGTATGTATTGTATGTATTGTATGTATTGTATGTATTATATTGTATGCATTGTATGTATTGTATGTATTGTAGGTATTGTATGTATTGTATGCATTGTATGCATTGTATGTATTGTATGTATTGTATGTATTGTATGCATTGTATGTATTGTATGCATTGTATGTATTGTATGCATTGTATGCATTGTATGTAATGTATGTATTGTATGTATTGTATGTATTGTATGTATTGTATGTATTGTATGTATTGTATGTATTATATTGTATGCATTGTATGCATTGTATGCATTGTATGCATTGTATGTAATGTATGTATTGTATGTATTGTATGCATTGTATGTAATGTATGTATTGTATGTATTGAATGTATTGTATGTATTGTATGTATTGTATGTATTATATTGTATGCATTGTATGCATTGTATGTAATGTATGTATTGTATGTATTGTATGTATTGTATGTATTGTATGTATTGTATGTATTGTATGTATTATATTGTATGCATTGTATGCATTGTATGTAATGTATGTATTGTATGTATTGTATGTATTGTATGTATTGTATGTATTGTATGTATTGTATGTATTATATTGTATGCATTGTATGCATTGTATGTATTGTATGTATTCTAGGTATTGTATGTATTGTATGCATTGTATGCATTGTATGTATTGTATGTATTGTATGTATTGTATGCATTGTATGTATTGTATGTATTGTATGTAATGTATGTATTGTATGTATTGTATGTATTGTATGTATTATATGGATTGTATGGATATGTATGGATTGTATGTATTGTATGTATTGTATGTATTATATTGTATGCATTGTATGCATTGTATGTATTGTATGTATTGTATGCATTGTATGCAATGTATGCATTGTATGTATTGTATGCATTGTATGCATTGTATGAAATGTATGCCTTGTATGTATTGTATGTATTGTATGTATTGTCTGCAATGTATGCATTGTATGTATTGTATGTATTGTATGCAATGTATGCATTGTATGTATTGTATGTATGTATTGGATGTGTGCATTGGATGTATGCATGGATGCATGTATGCACGGATGCGTGTATGCATGGATGCATGGATGTCTGGATGGATGATGTAATGTAATGCAATGCAATGTAATGTTATGGTATGGAATATAATGTATTGTATTTGTATTGTGTTGTATGTAATGTATTGTATGTATTGTATGTATTGTATGTATTGTATGTATTGTATGTATGTAATGTATGTAATGTATGTAATGTATGTAATGTATGTAATGTATGTAATGTATGTAATGTATGTAATGTATGTCATGTATGTAATGTATGCATTGTATGGTAATGTAATGTAATGTTGTGTAGTGTAATGTATGTATACATGACATGACATGACATGACATGACACGACATGACATAACAATACATAACAATACATAACATAACATAACATAACTTAACATACTGTACTGTATATAACATAACATAATATAACATAAAATAACATAAGGTACGTATACCTCATCAGGGTAGGGAGTTGAACCTCAACAAAAGCAAGAATTTTACTAACCACCATGCTTCTGCTAGTGGGGATATTTTTATATTCGTGTACATACTCACTTTTCAGTTCGCTGGAACTAGGAATGTGTCAAAACCGGATACCCTCTGGTAAGTTCACACGTGGCTATCGAAAATTGCCCATTTGTAGATGTTTTTACCTTTATTAAACATGGTGATTTTCCATAGCCATGTTGGTTACTGCAGGGTGCCCAACGACTGTTCACCCTTCCGTTGTATTCCACACGAGGGGGAGCTCGCTGCACGCCCGTGGTTGCTATCATTGTTGGCTAGCATATGTAAATAAATTATGTGTATATATACATATATATATATGTATATATATACCAATATATTATTATATATATATGTATATATACTATATATATAATTATATATATATTGTCTATATATATATTGTACAGAATACAGAAACATGCATGTCCATATGTATCGAAAGACTTGCATGTACAGTATATAGCGTTCAATGTAACTAATTAATTAGAGTGTGAAACATGCTATATATAATATAATATACACTTTTACTTATTGCACATCATCAATAATTGCAGATTGGCTAAGCACTTAGGATTCTTCCTGGTGCCTATCTTCTTCTGCGATATCGCCAAGCATCGCCCGTGAAGATTCCTGATGCCTGGGCATGGATGGATTCTCCTGGTTGGTGCGTCATATTTTCACCCCACATCAATCGTTGATGTTTTTGTACTGTTAATAATGGTTAATCTATGATTATTATATGGTTATTGATGGTTAATAATAATCTGGTTGGTGGTTGACCTACCCCTCTGAAAAATGATCGAGTGAAAGTCAGTTGGGATGATGACATTCCCAACTGAATGGGAAAGTAATCCAAATGTTCCAAACCACCAACCAGGTATTAGTACAGTTCGTAAAGCAATAGGATCCACCATTCACAAATTTACCATGATGGGTGGGATTCCAATCCATCCGTATGGCTGGTTGATGACATTGCTTTACTGACATGATTATGGATGGATATTTACCATCCACAATTCGACCTCAGATATCCCCCAATCAGATTGGTTGGTCTATCTCCTCATTTGAGAGTGCATCCCATATTCAAGTAACTCTTGGATGCTCTATATAAGTGGTTATTAAAAATCCTTCGTCACAACAAAAATTCTTGGAGAATATCCACAGGACTTTGCATCACTTGGTGCTTGCGGAGTCTATGCAGACTTTGGTCACTTTGGTCTCTGGTTTTAAGCCAATATTTTAGACTAATCCACTTCGCGTAATGGTAATACCACCAAAAAGGGACTACAAAATGACTAGACCCAGTACTCAACCAGGGTTTCTAAGGAGGTATTCAATATGACTAAGTAATATCAAGGAGAAGAAATCATACTCCAAACATATTATTGACAAGTCATTCTAGATAGTTGTACAGTTGTACCCGATGTATATTGCAGTGCATCATTTGGGATGGCTCTGACGTAAGACGGACTATCATGCGGAATTGTGTCAAATTTGTTTATGATCAAGAGCACGTATGGTTTGAACTGTTGAATCACAAAAACATGACCAAATATGACCAACCGATTATGTGGTTTGATCAACAGATCCTATTAATGTTTGGTAGTTAATACCAACAGTTCAAACCACAGTTAATACCAACAAATGCTATTAACATTATACGTGTAGTATGTCTAAGAACAACATAGCGGCAGTTTTTTGGCTCCAAAATTGGCCTGAACACAATTCATCATCCCTCTTCCCAGGTCTTCCCGGGACCCGGCCTCACATAGTTCTTTGAAGCCGGGGTGATTTCTCATCGTGGCCTAAAGGCTGTTGTCAACTGTTGAGTGATTCTAGATCTGGTTATTGCCTATCACTTGAGTGGTTTACAAGTTTACAAGAGTTACTTTCAAAATCACCTTAACTTGACTTAACGCTATAAGTTATAATGGGATTTGATCGGACTCAATGGTAAACTTAAAGCTATTACTTTGTGAAGCCATCAATTGAGATGCAACAAAATCACCAACAACAAATTGGGTCCACGGTGGTTTTCTTCAACACCCCTCAGACACTTGGGGCCACAAACATCGTAGGAATACCATCGTCCTGGATGCATCCTGGAATATGTCCTTGCTCGATGAGATTGGTACCGGAAGCTCTGCAGTGGACAATCAGTTGGTTCATCTGTCGCGGTTCATGGTTTCAACCCATCCAATTTTTCCATCCAAAAGCACTAGGCAATTGAGGTCTTCATCTCAAGAAGGACATATGACATGAAACAACCAACCAGCTGCACAACACCATTGCAGCATGGTTTTTTCAACCACTTTATACAGTAGATATGGGGCGTTGCCTGAAAATTGAGGGGGAAAAAAAAAATCCGTCGCGATCCTTGGTAATCACCACTGTCTGACGTATATAAAATAACAATTTGAGCAGGCTCAAAGCCTGGTGTCGTCCCTTCGCTGCCGCACGGTTTTTGGGGTCCCTTTTAGGGGATTCTGATATTACCCAATATATTGGCTAGTATAATCCCGTATCATATTTCCATTAATCATCAACCATCAATCCATCATTTATCAATGATATTCCCATATGATTGATAGTTAAAACCCCATCAATACCTTGTAAAATAGCCATTTATAGTTGATTTACCTATTAAAAATGGTGATGTTCCATAGTTTTTTGTATGTTTACCAGAGGGTAAATGATGGTTAAATCCCCGGAAAAGAAACATCTTCCAATTTTTCACACCACCGCAACGGTCGTATCCAACGAAGCGCCTGCAGCGACGCAGCATCTGCGGCTAAAGCCACAGCTAAAGACAGCCTGAGAAGTGCCGCCCTCTTGCGCACCCAAACAGTTTCAGGTCAACTGGGGTTTCAAGATGTTTCAAGATGTTTCAAGATGTTTCAAGAATAATCCTTGGAAAAAGCAAAGAAATGAAAACCCAAACGTGGCACTAACAACCTTTTCTACCACCGTTGCACTAGTAAGCCAAAAGGGCTGGGGTGAAACCACTACAAACCAACTAGCCTAGCTCAAGCCCTTACCTGTACATGTTGAATGGGACCTCAGATCTAGACACGCCTCCCGAGTGTGGAAGCACAGCTTGCATACGAGTACAGACTGAGGTGTATCCCATCAGACACGGCTCAAGCCCTTTCAGAGCGTGGAGCGAAACGAATCTACACACGCAAAGCCAAAGGATGACTTCCAGACTTGAACTCGAAAGACATGAGATCGAGGAGTTGCTTGATTCTTGGCCCTTCAGATGCTTTAGTCATGAGGTCAGCCCACATTTCCTGAGTGCTCCTCTTGCGCAAACTGATCTTGCCTTCCTGCACGCAGTCTTGGATCCAAAGGAAGGATGTGTCAATGTGCTTGACCCGCCCAAGACCACGACGACTACCTATGGCAATGCCGCTGGTAGCATCCATGTTGATCACGAGCGGGCAGCAGATGCCCCAGTCCTTCAGCATGGACTGTTCTCCTAGACCGTGAGAGGCAGAGCTGATAAGACCATAGAACTCCGCTTCGGCGCTGGACAGTGCTATCAGAGCTTGCCCCTTGCAACGGGCATCAATGCATGAGCTGCCCAAAGCGATCACAGTGCCGCTGGTCGATTTCCGACTACGGATGCACCCGGCATGGTCGCTGTCGGACCAGACTGTGAGTTCGGTGATCTTGTCCTGGTTGTTGAACTTCTGCACTAGTCGTCCATGACCACTCAAGTACCTCCCTATTCTTTTGAGGAGAGACCAGTGATGACAAGTAGGATGTTGCAAGCCTTTAGCCAGCTCTCGTGTGGATCGCAAAAGATCTGGCCTGTCTGAAGCCAAATACCCAATGCGCATCGCAATGGATCTGTAGCGGCTAGCGTCCTGATCAGACAGCGGAGTCTCATCAACTTCTTCAGAAGCTTTGGCTTTCAGCAAAGGTGTAGTGACAGGGACACTGCCTTTGAGACCCAAGTCTGTCACGATCAGTTCTACGTGCCGTGGGTCGGCCTCAAGTACAATGCCGGTATCCGACCACGTGATCAAGCGGTTCAAGACTGACAGTTGTTGAACACAATCGGGCAAATTGCTGTCAGGAGGAGCAAGGATGCCTCGGGTTTCAACGGTCCATGCTTCCGCAAGATGATCACGCAGCCAAATGGCATCTTTGTGCCCAGTTAGGACCATGAAGTCGTCTCCATGGACAGAGCACAGAACGCGCCGCTGTGGATGGTAGTACAAACAAGGCGACGACCGGCCTTGCTGGAAACCCAGTTGCACCATCACATCGCGAATTGCCATTTCCCAGTTAAGGGGAGCATCCCTTGTTCCGTACAAGGAACGGTGAAGGAGTCCCACATAGTCTTTGGACAGTCCAAGTTCGTCGGGCAATTCAACCAGTATCCTTCGACGGGCTGGGGCCCAGAAATGAGCCTTCTTGATGTCGAGAAACATCAAGACCCTGTCCTTTGGCATAGGTTGCAGTTTTCCTGCCATGTCCGGTACCCGCGCAGTGGTGGCCAAAGCAAGGAGGGCCTTCATGGCGGATAATGGGGGCATGGCTGCGAAGAAGTCTGCCCAATGGCTTTCGGGCATTCCAGTGTGGGATGGCTTGCGACGCAGCTCTTGCGCCACAATGCGGCTTCTGAGTTTTGGTCTCAGATTGTCGCCCTTGTTGATGTCGATCCATCTTGTGCCTATGGTCCTTTCATTCCTAGGTCTTTTGATGACCTCCCAGACACCCATCTGCTTGATCACCTGCAGTTCCTCATACCTTGCTTCCATAACGCCCTTAGAGGGGAGTGGCTTGCCAGTGTTGTCATCGTAGAAGGACTGCTCCAGGAACCATGGCTCGAACTCGTCTTTTATATCAGCAAGTGGGCGGTGCGGTTGCTCTGCAATCAGGTTTGCAAGGACAGCAGAGCGGTGCGCAGCAAGAGCACCATCTACCAGATCTTCGCCCTGCGCCAGCAGCTGGTCCAGGTCGCCTCCTGGCTCCAAAGGTCTTTTCTGAGCTTCTGCGCGCGTGTCTGACTCAAGAACCCTGATCCTGTCCTCATCCCCTTGGTCTTGAGCAACACGCTTTCGTGAGGAGGGAGCAGGAATTCCAGAGGTTGTTGGCGAAGCACGCGCGACTTTCTGTCGCATTGTTGACGCCGGCTCATACAGAGGCCTCTTCTTATCTTCTGGGTCGACGGGCTGCTCAACTTCCATGGTTGGAGTCATCGGCATGGGGCTGTGAGAAACAGGCGCGCTAGGCAAAGGCGTGCCCTGCTCAAGGGTAGAAGGCAAAGCGCGCGACGACGCCGATGCTTTTGACACAGTATCCTCCCGCTCAATGTACCTGGCAAGGTACTTGTTTTCGCGTTCCAGGTTCGCTTCAAGGCGATCTTTCCCTGCCGGAGTGTCCTTGAGACGACTGGTGATCCGATCACGGCAATGATCCGAATGGAGTATGCCAGCACGAGAGCGACCTTCACGCAATGCGTCGCAGGCGCTGCAACCTGCGGTAAAACCGAATTGGTCGAAATCGGCTTTCCTCAAGTACATCCTGCGCCCCGCTTCTTCCTTTGGCGCGGGCCGAACCGGTCCCTGCACCACAGCGTCCGGAAGTTCCGGAGCAATGTCAGCAGGAGCAGGAATGGACGTGGGACCTTCAGGCTTCAGGCTCCAAGGAAGAGATTTGAACTCTTTCAAGAAGTCCATGTCCCATTGCGAAGAAGGCGGCTTTCGCTTGAGGGATTGGACCACAAACGTCCCTTGGGCAGTTCCTATGATTTTCTCGCTGGAGGTGATGCGAGTTCCAAGGTAGATGCCAGATTCCCACCGAGGCTCAGATTTGGTTTCCGTGCGCTTGCGGAACTCGACGATTTCACCGAAGCATGGCAGCGGTATGTGCCAAGCTCTCCCCTTGATTCGCTGGAACGGCGTCAAGCCATCCTTCAGTTCTGTGTCCTTTGAGAAGAGCAGATGCAAAGTTGCAGCGTGCTCAACTGCCCAAGCAATGACAGGGGAAGTATTGCCGAGTGGTTGCCCAGTCTTTTCTTCAATGTGCGAGACAAGCGTTCTGACCATTCCCTGGATGGTTTGGACCGCACGTTCAGCCTCGCCATTGCTCTGCCCGTGCGCGCCACCTTTGGGGGCATCTTCGCACGTGACTTCTGCGGGGTAGCCATTGGCAACCGCTTCACGGAGAGCTTTCAAAGAACTTTCCTGATCACTTTTGAGAACAAGCCGCTTGTAACCCAGAAATGCAAGATTGCGGAGGATTGCACGCTCGGGAAAACTGCTGTACGCAACGCCTTTGTGAGGGAGAAGGTGAGCGAAGATTGCCTTGCTTTTTCTGTCGCGAAGAACGACAAAGGGAAGGCCATCGCCAAGGAACCCGTAATCCATGGACAGAGTTGGGATTAAGTTGTCCGAGTGGTCTACCCGGCGATGCTGCATTGTTCGCCCTCGCCCACGCACGCAAGCAGTGCACCAGGCGCGGTACGGTATATGGGAGACTTCATGTTCGCGGATCATCTGCTCTGTGGGCTGGTCGGGAGTGGACAACGGCTGCGCAAGTTGAGCTTCGTCAGCTTCGAGCAAGCCTTCGGAAGCCTCCTGCCGGTTGGCAGCCTCAGTCCCCTCGACTGCAGCTTGAGGCACTTGGACCGGTTGAATTTCAGGAACGGCTTGAACCAAACCTGTTCCTGTCCTACCCCGAACTAGCGCTTGGCAAAATGCCAAGCCGAGCCCCTTTTGAAACTGTACAGTAAAGGGTGGACTACAAGGAAAATTGCTAGGTGAAACACTTGAGCCATTTGGAAAAGAAAGGATGGGATCGAACTCTCTAGTCTTAGACTTTTCAAGAGTAAACACTGAGTAAACCCTGCTCGAACCCTGTTCGTCCAAAACCGCACACTTTTGCTGCGCGCTGGCTGCCAGTCTGGGCCTTACGCCTGAGTCATCTTTGGCTGCCCGGGAAAAGGCATCAGCACCCATGTGCTGAAGGTGGGCACACCAGTACTGAGGTCAAGATTGATGCGCTGGCCACTCTTCATTTGGATGTAGGAGCACTTTGCATCCATCACTACTTTATGCCCATTTTGCAAAACTTTCGTCATGGACAGCAGAGGACGCTTCACGTCAGCCACGCTCCAGTTGGAAGAGAACTTGCGCCAGTCTGGCAGGTACATGTCCATTGTGACGCTGCCAAGGTTAGGGATTTTGAACCCTGTCGCCGTGGCAAACTCTTTAACGCCTTTGACAGGACCCATGCACTGTTGCTTGGCAAGGTGCACTGGCATCACGTTGTCTGATGCTCCAGAGTCCAAAGTCACAACCAATTTCTGCCACTTAGTTTGCGCAGACTTCGCCTCCTCCACCGGTGACTCCAGGGCTAGGACCCGTCCACTGGCGGCGTCCTTGCCATTCCACCATGGCGGTGGTCCAGGAGGCGGACTTGGCTTGAGTTGTTTTGGCTCGGGTCGAACCGACCCTGAGCCAGCTTTATTTTCAGAGGGAGGTGGCCCAGGCGGAGACTTGTGACAGGAAAGCGCAGCCTCCGCTGCCTGCTTCCTTTTCAGCCTTCCTTCCTCGCGCCTCGCCTTGGCTTGTTTCTGCTGCCAAGTTTTCTGCTTCTTTCCTGACTTGCTCCATTGCCTTTCTCGCACAGTAGGGCAAGCTTCATCCCACTCTTGCCTGCAGTCCAGACGCTCACTCTTGGTCAACGGAGCAGAAACCTCATCCTCCAGATGAGGCATCAGTGGGTATGCTTTCTCCTTGTGCGAAGCAGCGCCAGGAGCACGGTGTTTGACCGTCCACTCCTCTTCCAACGCCATGCGTTCGGCAGCTCGCTCTGGCCTTGATTGTTGGCGGTGTTTGCCAGCTCGAAGACGAGATTTCTCCTTTCGCCATGCCTCTCGGGCATTCTTGCCAGCCTCAATGTCTGCCTGGAAACGTCTGCTGCGAGAACGGCGGACATCTTGGCCTTGTGCTTTTGCCTTCTCGGATTGAGCCTGTAGTTCTTGCCGTGACTTGCGCAAAGACTCAAGCTCCTCCAGGTCGCCATCTTCCTCTGCCTTTGCCATGGCCACGCGAAGGTCCTGCATGCAGCTTGCCATTTGACTGGACAGAGCCCTGGTGGCCATTCGCAGTCCAGTGGGCGCGCTGCTTGCAGAGTTGTCGCCGTAGACCTTGTTAGAGGCTGGGCAGGTACTCACGTATTGGCTGGCGAGCGCGGTGGAACTGGAGGATGGCTCGGACTGAAGCAGTCCTAAGCCACAAAGCTTTTCCAAAGCCGAGCCAGTGGGAAGACTTTCTTTCCACAGGCAGTCTTCGTAGTAGTCGGCCTCATCCGGATCTTCAGCTAATTCCACGGCCTTGTTCAGCATGGACTTCTCCTCAGCTGTCAGGACGGAAAGGAAGCCGATGTCTGCAAATTCTTCTGCGTCCTCTTGCTCTCCTTCTGGCTCCTCATTCTCTTCTTCCCCGCCATCCAGCTCTGCAGCGGATCCTTTCTTGCCGCCACCCTTGCCGCGACCTTTCCCGCGGCCCTTGGGCGGTGGTTTCTTCCTCCCTTCAGCCTTGAGTTGCCTGCAGTCACGCTTGAAGTGACCAGGCTTGCCACAGTGGTGGCACAAGTCCTCTTTGGTGGCAGCACGTTTCCCTTTTCCAGAACCTTTTGTCAGCGCATCCACGTCCATGGGTTGGGCTCCAGAAGAGTCGTCAGCTTCTCGCTGTCGCTTCTGCTCTGCGTAGGCCAGCACCTCATTGCGTAGGAGACCATAGCTGTTCAAACGGCCCAGGTTCAAGTCCAGGTACTCCCGCAGAGCATCAGGAACCATAGCCAACAGCACCACACGTGCTTGCTCATCAGTCAAGTCGCTGCACCCTGGCCTCTTTGCGTAGTCTGACCGCAAGCTCTCCCATCTTTCAAGGGAAGGGTGGAGCTCAGAGATGTCCGTGACCTGGGATGGAGACATGATCTTCCGCAGTAGCCGCAGATTGGACAGAGGGTTGTTTGGGTTCAGCCTTGCAGACAGTCTGCGCCATGCATCGCACCCAGATCCACGGTGTGAGTTGAAGACAATATCGCCAGGCACATCCTTTGTCAAGGAAGCTAGTGTCACTTCAAGTTGCCGGTTCAGCTGGGGAAGTGTCTCAAAACCTGGTTCTGCAGCCTTTGCTGTGAGCACTGCTTGGTCGATGGTGGCCGTTTCAGCTTCGCACCATCTCAGCACTTGAGCTCCATTTTCCCACTGGGAGGCCAGCCACAGTTCGTACTTGTAGCTCCACTGCCGCCAAGTTGACGTAGCTTGGTCAAGGTTCCCACCAAGAGACTCTGGGCGACCAACTGCCTTCAAGTCCACTAAGCCCCGGGGATGCGCAGGAGCCTGCCGCTCTACTAGTCTGGCCAGGTTATCCAGCTGCGCCTGTTGCCCCATCATGAGCTGCTGCTGTTGTTGCAACATCTGCATCAGCATCTGCTCAGCTTGGCCTGATCTGCTGCCTCCTCCAGTGGGTGACCCCTGGCCTGATGGCGACGCCATCGTTGGCACGGATCGAAACGATCCTGTGCCGGCTCAGGAGAGCGGAGTGTCGAAGATCCTGTGGATCACTCAGCAACCAGGAGCTCGGCTACCATGAAAACCCAAACGTAGCACTAACAACCTTTTCTACCACCGTTGCACTAGTAAGCCAAAAGGGCTGGGGTGAAACCACTACAAACCAACTAGCCTAGCTCAAGCCCTTACCTGTACATGTTGAATGGGACCTCAGATCTAGACAAGAAATGAAGAATTTCTATAGTTAAATAACTACTAAATCCAATTTGTTTTTTTGGTTTGGAATATGTTCAAATCCCCAGAACTAACCACTGTTGAGCTAGAGTTATTGTGTCCAGACAATCAGAGGCTCTCTTTTTTTTACGGCATCATGTTTGGTCCAACCTCCACAGCTGGACATCCATGAAACACATTGATGTGGAAAAACCCAATTGTGAACCCATCCCAAAACGAGCATAAATGGGTTGTACGAAGCATCCTTAAATGCTATTTGTTTACGGCATTGGGTTTACCATAATGTCATATTAATGTATTAGTGGGTCTTTCATGATATTCCATTCGTTGAACGCCCAGACTTGTGACGTGACTCAGAGATTCGTGACGCTGGCGCAGTGGCGCCACAGCTATCAACCGCGAAAGTCAATGACCCATGGCGTGACACGACAATGACATGAAAAGTCAAAGATAGTCAAACCATTAACACTATATATAACGCACACAAAACATAAACAAAACACTATACACATAAATATCATACGATCATACATGCCTGAAACGAAGATAAACCATAATAGTGGGAAACAAATAAGAACACATAAATAAAGAACCTTCAAGACTTAAAAATGTATATAAAAAACAAAAAAAAAAACTAATATGGACAAATGCATGGAAAGAATAGATATAATATAGATAGACTATAGATATAAATATTAGTGACACATGGATTGAACACATAAATTCGAATGGTCTGGAACGGAAAGAAAAGGCATGGCACGGAATGACATGGAACGGAGAAACAAAGAAATGACAAGGGAACGAAATGGAACGGCATAGGATGGAACGGAAGGTAGTGGGAATGGAATGGAATGGAAAGAATGACAAGAAATGGAATGAATTAAAGTGGGTGAAAGGTACATTGAAGGCAGGATAAAACAAAATCTTAACACATGAAAGTAAAGCAATACATTAGTAGTATGTACTCATATGATGAATTATTAAGCAAATCATTCAAAGCTGGAAATTAATGAAGGACAAAATGGAGTATTGATTGAATGGATGGGCAAATGAGTTAATGAGTAAGTAAAAGTAATGAATATGTACAGTAAATCATTGCCTGCGCGAGGGAATGAATGAATGAATGAAGCAAAGCTTTAAACAAAAAACGTGAGGGAGTAAAGAAAATCAGTACTATCCGACTAAACCACTGAATGATTGAACAAGTGCATCAAGGGATGACTGAAACAGTGCGTGTATATAAACAAATAACAATGAACTAAAGATAAATTAGTACAAATGCACTGACTCACGCCAGAAGGAAGTAATAAAAACCTACATGACGAACAAATCAACTGTTGTTTCTTTATGGCGCGCATCTGCCAAGCAACTTCACGACCTTTTGCCGCAGCTTGCCGTTCCTCAGCATTGAATGTGTAGAATCCGTCTGGCGCTTCTTTCACCCCCTGAAAAGTTCAGTTGTTTTGGGATCCCGTAGCTGCCGTAGTCACAAATAACCTCTGGTAATCGAAGCATGGAAATGGATTTATATTGATTTATGATGTGTTAAGATGATTTTGTGATGATTTTGTGATGATTTTGTGATGATTTAAGATGATTTTCCCAGCTATAAACCTCAATGATCCTCCTTTTTTCAGATTTTCCAGCCATGTGATCCGCGGATTGCAGCTCGAGTGTCGTCGCAAGGCCAACGGCCCATTTCTTCCTCGGTGTCTCTCGTTATGCCAGTTATGCAGTTGCATGGGATCGATCGGGGGATCCAATGGAATCCAGAGAAATAGTTTAAGAATGTTGAAGAAATCCATAGAAATTCTTATGAACATGGATAAGAAATGATAAGAATTCCTAAAATAATGGATTGATGACCAAGAATCTTCCTAAGAATCTAGCAATTTACCATCATTTACCATAAAAATTACCCAGCAATTTGAGCACGGCACGTATCTGATTCAACGGAGAACCTGAACCTGCATCTGGTCGAGTTTTTCACCCAATCGACACAGAGATCCCGCCAAGAAGCTTCGAAGGGCCAAGACTAATTGTCGCCTGCAGTTGTTGTCAGTTGTCAGTGGCAGTTGTCAGTGTGACTGTCAGTGTCACTTAGTGGTCGAGTTTAGCGGCAAAAAGTTTCCGGGTTCCTAGTTGTAAGATGTTGTAAGATATGTTTCGAGTGTATGGCTACGGCTGTGACTTCAACACACTTCGACTATCTTGAACTTCTATGACTACACACTTACAAAAAACAACAAGTAACATTCCTACTCCCTGCAGAAGCTATCCGTCTTTGCAGCTATACAAATACAAATGATCTCCATATGATCAGCTCTATTATATATGATCAACCTGATCTATTTACCAATAGGAGGCAACTGCGGAAAGCCGAGAGGCCAGGGCATAGGGGAGCTCCGTGAACCCCAGGTGCCTCCACATTTGAAACGGCTGGCTGACATCCAATGCAGCTTGGGTATGGTTGTTACATGCAACAAGTCATGGGCTAACATGAGATACATTGCCAAAAGAGTCATGTAGTATGATAGCAGCTGGTTATCATAATTTCCATGACATCCCTTTAAATTTGAAGATTACCCTCTGGTTATTTGTTACATAGCCATGGTATATATAGATGGCCCTAATCGAAATAGATGCTTTACCGTTCTTAATAGCATGGTGGATCTTTCCATGGCAAACTGTGAATGTCATAACCAGATGGTAATCCATGAAGCGTAACCCACCACCAGTCCATCCGTCTTTCGGAGGCAAAAAATCACCTCAAGGCTTCGGCGATATATGGATATTCTGTCCTCAGAGCGCTTGAGCGAAAAATCTGTGAAGATCTTTGGTGATTTAATGTATATATATATATATATCCTATATATATCCTCCTTGCAATCAGACATGGCAATGGAAAATCCACCATTTATAATTTCATTGTAATATGTAATGATTGTCCCATTCAAATGTGATGCAAATCGCTGATTTCCAAAATTGCCATTTCTTTGATTGCTGGAGGGTAATTGGCTGCACACCACGACAGCCAGAGACATCCAAAGCAGAAGTAGATATCTTGACCCAGCCAGACTTTACCTAAATTAAGTTTAGACTCAGGGTAAAACATCTCAAAGACCTATCATGTGCCTGCGCAGTTTTGCTTTTTGGCGTTAGATGCACTATTTTGATTAGCCAAAGTTCTTGCATCTGACCGAACTGATTGGACACTTGCTGTTGCTTGAATTTCCCCAACCTGTCGAATCATCTTTGGCACCGGGATATGCGTGGTCAGAACCTCCATTCTATTGCCCCATCTCCAGACTCTAAGAGTTACCACACCCTGCACCAAAGATGGGGCAAAGAATTGTCAAAAGCTGCCGGTGTTTGGAAAACCCCTGAATTCCTCTGGTTACCATTTTTCCTTCAAATGTTTGCAAATTTCGGGGTACAAGTATGCACCATTTTCGGACGCAGCCAGAATCTGTGCACAAAGATCTGAAGATGGATGACTTTGAAGTCCCGGAGTGACATTGCTGGCCCGCTATGGGTATCTATGGGTTTTAACATGTTTTAACTGTCCGCAATAAATCAGCTAGTAGATGCTAGTAGCTAGTATCACCCACTATAATATGTTTTTGAATAAACTATGTTTTATCACCAAATTAATTGCAATACTCCCCATGACATTCCAAAAAAAATGATGGTTTTTCATATGGTTGAATTCCATCCGTTACCATCCCATCCATCTGAACATGAAACTCATGATGCACCGGGTTCACCTGGTCACATCTTTTCGCTTAGAGGCCACTCCCAATCGTGCGTCAGGGTCATGGTGGTCATGGCGTCACCAGCCAATTCGTAGAGGATGTAGGAAGCCTCAACCGAGGCGAAGGGTGGCGTCCGAATTGTCGTGAAAAGTCTCGCCAGGAGATGGGTCCAAAGCCGGGGTACTTAAATACATGGAAACATATGATATATATTAAATATCATATATATGGTATAATATGGTATAATATGGTATAATATGGTATAATATGGTATAATATGGTATAATATGGTATAATATGGTATAATATGGTATAATATGGTATAATATGGTATAATATGGTATAATATGGTATAATATGGTATAATATGGTAAATATAATATGTTATAATATGATATGATATGGTATATTATATTGGGTTTTGATCCATAGCCATGTGAGCCAGGGGAAGTATTTTGGTACATCAAGCAATCGACCCGGGTGTTCCTCCTAGGAGTGTTCCTACCTCGTTTTGCAAACTAAATTTAACTAAATATGTTGCTTTCGACAACCGTATGCCCTAAAACTACTCTTCACTTCACTTAAAATAAAAAACCACTCATATGCCGCTCATATTTAGTCCCTTAATATTATATCCCTAAATCATAAACCCCACTTGGATACTTGGGTAATATCTAAATGGTAACAGGTACTGGTCAAAACGCGCCATCGGCAGCACTGGCTTCGAACAAATCTCATCCAAGGTTCTGAGCTAAAGAGATCATTCCACCTGAAACAAAAGCTGGACCCCCGGGACCGAGATCCAAACAACTATGGTTTATGGATGTTTATGGAAAATATATCAGGAATATCACATGAGTTTTCACATGATAAACTGGATGAAAAAACCATGGTTTAAACTGGAGGATATAAATCGGGATGGGTCAAAATTGAAGACTCAGAAGACACCCCAGATTTTGGGGGTGCCCAATGACTTGGCCCATACCCGGTTAGCCCATATGGGGCTTTCGAAAAAGTCATGGGGGATCCACAGTCGTCACCATGGTTGTGTAACTGTGCTGAGTCGTGGTTGAATGTCATCCATGACTTGGGTGAGAACTGGGGGTACCCCCATGACTTAGGAAGCCTCCATATAGACAATATGATATGATATTTGGACACCATCTATAAATGGGGGTACTCATGGGGATATAATCACCAATATGGGAATATAATTGAGCAAAAAATGCTTCGATCTTGGATTCCCAACTCTTTTTATGGATGTGGATGAAAAAACAACTGATACCACCCTGACTCAAAATAGCTGGGTTCAAATTGCCAGTTTCATCCTCCTAGGTTTTGACTTATCATGTTTCAGTTTCTTTTTTGTGAGCATTGGGGAGACAGGGAGTTCTAATGGGATGCACCAAGCGGGGATTCTCTGATGATTGCCAGGCATCTAGGGTTGCCTAAAAATTGGGAATTCACCGCGAAAACCGCCATTTTCACACGCTAGATACTTGCAGTTATGATGATAATCAAATTATATCAAATTTGGTGGTACCGAGTGGTACCCTATCTTGAGACAAACCGATTGCCCTTCTGGAATTAAACGTCACATGCCACCTTTCTAGTCAGTTCTAGTATCAAAAGCCCAGAAAAAGATGATGGCAACATTCACAGAAGCAAATCCTCTTGATGTTCCTCTAAGTAAGTAGTTCTAAATCAAGCCATTTACATAAGCCTGTGATTTTCTATCACTATATGTTTGATTCATTTGTTGGATGGCTCATTGTTGAGCTACCTCATTGCCAATTTTACGGTTGGTTTCATAAATTGCGAATCCCTCATTTTTGACGGTTAAATACTATGGTTCTGGATTCTGTATATAATATAATATATATTATTTTCTCCATATTATTTTCTCCACATTCCCACTGTATTCCCATTTTATGCTTGGCTGAAAATAGTTCACCCCTAAATTCGGTTGTTTGTCGCAATTGTCCCTATTATACAATTTTCAAACAATCCCAAATATCATATCAAATTGTCGATATATCCCATGATATCGGATTATATTCCCATTCCCATATGGCCCATATTGGTGATATCCCCATGAATACCCCCATTGATAGATGGTTTCCCATCTCGTCATCCCCATTTTCAAATGCACGTTGAAGTGATTCGGCACCTGAAATAGTGGAAAATTAATGAACATTACCATCTGTTTATTTAACATAGCTATGGAAAATGGCCCATTTACAGATGATTTTCCCAGCTATAAACCTCCATTTATAATGGATTTTCCATAGTTATTGTGTTAAATAACCAGAGGGTAAACCTGTTCGGCATCTTTTTGATGCTTTTTCTGGTTCCAATAGGGCCCCCCCGGCATCCCTGGGAGCCGACCCCTCATCAAACTCCAGAGCCGGAGCCATAGAGGGGAAGCCGTGCTGCACCAAGTCGCACTGAGCAGATGCCCAAGGGGCCCAAAATGATACCCTCTGGCAATTTAACATAGCTATTGAAAATGGCTATTTATAGTGGATTTTTCCCATTAAAAATTGTGTTTTTCCATAGTGGTGTTAGTTTACCAGAGGGTACTTCAATGGTACCCTCTGGTAAACTAACATAGCTATTGAAAATGGCCCATAGAAATAGATGGTTTACCATGGTTTACCTATATTAAACATTGTGATTTTCTATAGCGATGTAAACGTTTACCAGAGGGTAAAGGATGGGGGTTCATAGGGTTTTGTTGGGTTTTGAATGGTATATGTTGGGGATAAAATGGGTTTACGATTTGGAACCATGGATGGGGATTAAGCAATGAAAACTGGGATTTAGCCATTTAGAAATTCGGATTAGGATGTGTTCATGAGATGCATGGGGTTTGATAGGGTTTATAATGGGATATAATTTACGACAATCTTCTACAAATGGGGATTGTCATTGTCATATCATTGTTCGAGTTCCAACCAAACATTTGGGAAAATCATCCATAAACAAATGGTGATATGATATACAACGAGATAAGTTTTGGATGTAACTAGCCAACAAATGACAACAATGAATATTGGACACCCTTCAAATGGTGGTTGTCATGCGTCAAATGCGGATGTCTTATTTGCAGAGAAACCCTGAGGAGTTGATTAACCAAAATGGGATTCAATTCGGATGGTGATCAGCAAAAATCAGGTAGAACCAAAATCAAAGAGTTTAACAAAGAAAATTTGGGAAAGTTATATAATCAACAAAAATGGTGAATTCATCAGGAAGAGATTGAGACTTGACTACAAGGGGGATCTCATCAACCAAAATTGGGATGTCAATCAACAGAAACTTGAGTTTGACCGGCAAAAATGGTGGATATAAATACCCCGATCCGGGTTTGATCAACAATCTTCAGTGCTCAAATACTGCAATTTACTCTTTGCAAGTAAATGGACACCCGTCTCCCAGCTGGTTGGAGGCTTATTGTTGATTTGTTGGTTCCTACCATCCAGGTTGCCATTATAGGCCGCTTTTGACAACAAAAACGCACCTTTTGGCCGACGAACATGACTGCCAAATGATCCAAATGTCATGGGAACCACAATTCTGGCAATTTTATGCAATCTTGAGTTCAACAAAACTACATGGTGTTGTTCGGGGTACCAAATATCAACACAAACATGGGATTCAACTTGATGTAGCATGGGCAGTAAAGCAGGAAAAATGCGGACACAATCAGCCAAACATGGGGACGTAAGCAATGCTGCCAAACTTGGGATAGTTCAATAGTATATCGCACATATCAACAGCAGAAAACATCGTGGAACACATCGAGCATCAAGAGAGTGATCGTAAAAAAAAAACATCAAGGAGCTTTGTGCCAACGCCTGACTTGGAAGTACGGATCTGAAACTAAAGAAGCGGCCAGAAACCAAATTAGGGATCAACAAAAACATACAAAAACATATTTCATGATATTTCGATATATTTCTCAACCTTTCCAATGAATTCAACCAAAACACGCCTGGCGGAGATTCATGGGAACATGAAAACCGCCCAAGCATCTTGGTTCAATGCTATTTGGCTGGGGGGCTTTCATGGTTTTACATCGTTTTACCCATGGAGCATCCCCAAATTTTGGTTTATACAATAGATGGGACAACCCACTGGGAACTTACGATCACCAGGGCTCCTAGCCAGCTACTATTCGCGGGATGATCTGTATTTGTGAAGTTTATCTATAACCCCCTTTCAACTGATATAGTATACCAATGTATACCATAGTTATCGCCCCCACACCCGATATAATTCACCAAGTTTTTTTTGCATCAAGTTAGCTATAATTCAACTTAATCATATATATATATACATGTATACGTCAGTTCCATTTGTTTTCTACCATACAACTGGTTATAAGTCTCATGTTTTTGGTTTATACAGTTTATATCCCCCAACTGATCAACCACAAGTATACTAAGTATACCATGTAAATTAAACATAATCTCCAAGTTTCAAAAACATAATTATCATATATTAACATCATAGATCTTATAAACATATCATCATACATCATTGTCATCACTATAATCAAAAAATAATGAACCAATGATCATTATACATATCATAGATCTTATAAAATATTATAAACATATCATCATACAATCTTGTATCATTATACATCATCATTAAGTCGATGGTTACTTTAGATACCCGTTGATGAAGCATCGACTTCACCAGCACTCGACACTTTTCGTCAAATGAATCAAGTGACATCCTCGACCACTTCGATCCATTTCGCCCGAGTGTTGGGCACCTGACCAGCGGGCAAAGGGTCCTTTGAAAGAAAGTGGTATATCTATAGTCATTCCCCTCTGGTTATTTAACATAGCCATGGGAAATGACCCATTTATAGATGGTTTACCTATTAAAAATGGTGATTTTCCATGGCTATGTTAAACAACCAAATGGTATATCTATAGTGAATATGAGTGAATTACTATGAATTACTAGTGATCCTATATCTATAGTGAATTACTATCTGTAGTAAGATTATCATTTTATATCTGTACTTGTAGTGAATTACTATAAGTTACTAGTTATTTGCGATGTCTATAGTCATACTGGAGTAGAGAGAATATCATAGTATCATAGAATCTGCAAGTTTTTTATTTATAAAACCTGGAAAATAAGTGAGGATTCTGAATGACATTTCCAGATTCTATCTACAGGATTATGTGTGTATATATATAACTATATTGCGTGTAATCCCTGCCCCCTATACTAATATTGAATACCCCATAGAAACCCGCCTGGTTAATCTTGGATCTCTCATTCTTAGGCGACCATATAGAGACAAATTAATATTACGGGACGGAGTGTAGGTCCATGCATACACAATCATACCCACTATACTCAATATATATATATATATAATGTATAATATATATATAATATAATATATATATAATATAATCTATTATATAAATATAATATATATATAATATATATAATATATAATATATATATAATATATATAATATATAATATATATAATATAATATATATAATATATAATATATTATATAAATATAATATATATATAATATATATAATATATATAATATAATATATATAATATATAATATATAATATATATATATAATATATATAAAATAATATATATATAATATATATATACAATATATAATATATATAAAATATATAATATATATAATATATATAATATATATATAATATAAATAATATATATATATAATATATATATAATATATATATAATATATATTATATATATAATATATATATATATATATATTATATATATTATATATATATAGTATATATATAATATATAATATATCGCATATATATAATATAATATAATATATATATATACACATAATATATTAATATATTATACTAAATATATTATATATAATGTACATAACCTGGTTAGTATATATTATATATATATATTATAAATGTAATATATATATATATATATATATTATAAATATAATAATATATATATATATATATGGACATATATATATATATATATTTGACATTATATGAACATTTTGTTGCTGAAGAAAATATGTGACAAATCACCATTGGTCTTGGCGATTCCCATTAAACGACGCAGCCATAGAGGCTCTCGGCTCTCCTGCCCGACTTCACCAGCATGGGACTCGCACTTTTTGGTTTTTCGCTTTGCAGTGCCAAACTTCTTGTGATTTGGGAAGTGAAAAAGTCGTGATTGACTTGTCAGCACAACGAGGAATGGATGAATAGATGTCTCAAAATGGGGGATGCGTCGAAATGGCAATTTCAGATGAAACATACACAAGAACGGAATTCTAAATCTTCAGACAAACCTGAAATTCTTGCCTTTGAAGCAAGTCCATCTTTGATGAGACGCTTCGGCATTCATGCCAGATTCATGGCTTCCTGCTGCGGTGTCTGGGGACTTTGGACGACCACAGCTTGTGCCACGGGTATACTTTGCGGCTGCATCACTTGCTGTGGCATGCCGATCATCATTGGCTGCGTGGATGGGATCCATTGCTGAGCGAATTCCTCTGCCTTCCTGAGCGATTTGCTGAAGGGGTCCCAAAGAAATACCATCTGGTTATTTAACATAGCCATGGAAAATCACCATTTTTAATAGGTAAACCATCTATAAATGGGCCATTTTCCATGGCTATGTTAAATAACAACAGGGTAAGATATAACTGTGTTTGGCAATACTAAATGTCCAAGGTCCCAAGAAGATCCAAGAAGTATGTTTGGCTTGGCCTCAGCTCTATTGTAGAGATGAGATGAGATAAGTATGTTTGAGGGGGGTTATTTATACAATGTTCACATGACTCTTTCCCAACAGATTCCCTAAATCCAATAGTTGATTTAGCGTTTCGACGAGTTTCATGGGCAAAATGAGGATCACGTTGTAGCCCAAAGGAGGCCATTGGGGATGACTGCCATGCTTACCAGTGACGATCAGGGGCTGACCATATTGATCATAAGCCATCTGGTCAGGCACCATGGCCGCACGTCCTCCCACCTGCATCAGCTCAACGCGCGCTGGGTACGAAAAGCCTTTGGTCTTCTCTTTGGCGATCTGAGCCAAATTGTTCGTGTAATTCGACGTGCAAGCATGCGCGATGCAGCAGCTAATGCAGAGGGTGTAGGGGGCCATAATCATGGCACAAAGACAACAACAGAGATTAAAGGAGTTCTTCGCCATGTATTCTCTCAGGGCATTCATGAGATCATTGTATTGCTCCTCAGAGCATGCAAGTGCCAGTCGAGCATCGTAGGCGGGGAAAAGTTGATTGCCAGAAGTGTTCCAACCTGGTCTGCACTGCCAAATCCCTTGGAAACACATGAGCTCCGGTCAAAATCCTTTACAACCCTTTAATTTACATCTGATTACTACACTATTACTACTGTCATGGTTCTTTCAGGGGGCCCATATCGCTTTCTAGTGTTTTGTGCCAATACCATTATCGCTTTTGGAAGGGGACCTACAGTGGTCTTCAACCAAATGGACCGTGACTCACGTGAAAGAAGGGTGCAAATCCGCTAGCCTTACTTCTTAGCATTTTAACGGGATTTTCATGGGATATTTAATGGGATATTAATGGGATTTTAATGGGATCTTCATGGGATATTCATGGGATATTAATGGCAGTTGAACGTCCTACACTACCGTCCCACCCCAAAAAATGCAAAGAAAAAATCCCACAATATCACAGAGCCAGTCAAGAAATGAGGCGCCAATGTTGATGTAAAGTTCCGCATGCTGGCCTCGTGACTGCACCAGAGGCTTCATAAAGATTCTACCCATGGCTTCATGTAGGTTTTCTGCACCGACATGGCTCTGCACACACGGGGGGAGGCTCGCGAGGTGGCAGACTTTCGAGCTACGCGGTGGCGCAAGATTTCCTTGAACCAGGGCTGGTGATCCACAGATCATCAGATCATATCTAGATCCGTGTTCCCAAGCAGAATGACGCCTACCCTCTGGTAAACTAACATAACTATGGAAAATCACCATTTTTAACGGGAAAATCCACTATAAATGGCCATTTCCAATAGCTATGTTAAATTACCAGAGGGTAACTTTTGGAATTTGGAATCCCAACATTTCCAGAACATCCCCATTTCGGTGCAGAATTTCTGGATCCGTTTCCCCTTTGCATCCCGTTGCCCCATCGATGCAATCACCAGATTCCCCCCACGTTTTCAGAAAATGGGCACAAAATCAGATGAGCTTGTCGGAAATGAAGGGAACCATCCAACTTCATTATTGCCATTCAAAGGAGAAAATTAGATAATCTATCTATATCTATCTGATCTTCAATTCTCTGACAGTTCAGGGGACAGATGGATAGGCAGTTGGTTGCCCCATGACCCCCCATCAAGTTTCGCCAAGAGACAACTCTAGGCCTGCGCGTGCGTGATGTTGCTGCTGGAGAATAGTAAATCTGGGGGCAAACAATATGTTGAACGTTCTGGTGTACTTGAATATGATGGAAATTGGGATAACATGGAATGACGCAATCTAAATCCATCTAAAACATTCCAAACAAAAACCCTTAACAGCCTTAACCCCAGTACAAGATAGTACAAGTAGGTCTAAAAATAGCAATGAGAACCCAATTCATCACATTACTTGTTACTTGCGGAGCAAATGCAGCAGCACTGCTCGAAGCGAAGGAGCAGGTGCAGTACAGAAGCGGTATTTGCTACCCGGCACATGCAAATCATCAGAAATCAGCCATATATTTTAATTATAGATATATTAATATCATAATATATATATATATATTATATATGGGTTCGTCTGGAAATACCGTATCCCCACTGGAAGGTTTGTCTAGGGGGTATGCTTCGGAGGTATGCTTCGGGGTTTGCTGCGGGGGTATGCTTCGGGGTCTGCTTCGCATGAACTTCATCACATGGAACTTACTTCATATCTAAGAGGCTTCCAACAACTTTCCAACCTTTTATATATCTCTGTGTATATCCTTGCACACACACACATATATATATATATATGAGACACGTATAGTTTTCTGGTCTAAATCAACCGCCAAGGGCCAGAGTCTGGCTTTCCCAAGTACAGGTGAAGCCCGAGGCTAGTTCTGACAGCAGGTATAGTTGGTTCAAGGCATAGCTGGCTGTAGGAAGCACGTTTGTTCCTGACAGCAGGCGGTTGGTTCAAGCCATAGCTTTGGTGCCATGGCGGTATGGGCAAGGATGTCTTATTTTCATTAATTTTCAGGGTTATGCAGGGATGTGAGGTATCTTACTCACGCGTTCAAAATGTGCCAGGGTCTGGAAGTTGAAGGTTTGAGGTATGAAACGGGTGTGATTCGGGTATGATTCGGGTATGATTCGCGGAGCACTATTCAGCACACCGTATCAGATCTAGACAGGAGCTACAACGGCCAGTCAACACCAGAAGCTGGTCGATGCAAACGGTATCGGCTGCCACAATGAAGCTACAGCGGCCGGTCAGCACCGAAGCTGTCTTCAACCTACTTGGCTGCATAAGGCAGCCAGACTGCGGGGATGGAGGGCGGGATGGCGCAAAGGGCGCCTAAAGGCAGCATGAAGCAAGTGTCGCGACCCATGATCTCCAAACAACAACCATCAACAAGCCCTCAAAAATGATCTTCATTTTGGGGGTTTGCTTCGGGGTATGCTTCGGGGCTATGCTTCGGGGTGCGCTTCGGGGGTATGCTTCGCAAGAGCGCCACCTTCCACCAATACATATCTAGGACCACGGGAAAAAATACTAACCCATATATATATATAATATTATATATATATAACTTCAAAATCATCCACTTTAATCACAACGGATTCTTATTCACCCATGGTTGATTTAGAATCGGGAAGCTTCTCCTTCCAATAGTGTTATTACATCTGTGAAAATGGATGAAAACGGTACCTCCCAATAGCCCATAGGCTATGGAAACTGCTGGCCAGACACCACTTGGGATGATCGCCCAAGCACATAACGGTTACATAACGATCATAAACCTCTTGTAACAATCAATAAAGTCATCAACAGACCATTCACCGCAATGCAAACTTCATCACCTCGACGTTTCATGGTGAACTCATGCGAACCCCCCCTTGCTCCCCCCGGGTTTCCACCTGGGTGGCATCAGTGCAGCTGGAGGCGCCCTTGGCGGCATCGTGAATTTCAGTGCGGAAAGCTTTCCCCAAAGATCCGGGATGGAAAACTGGCTCCAGATCTATGGATTTCTGTATCTAAGTGGAAAATCCACCATGATATTTGGAGATTCCATATCTAGAATTACGGCAAAACCATTTTAGTATGCGCGGACTCCCAGCGTTCGGGCATTCCAACATCATGATGATGATGATGACGACAATGACGACGACGACGACGACGACGACCATGATGATGAAGATGATGATGATGACGACGACGACGACCATGATGATGAAGATGATGATGATGATGATGATGATGATGACGATGAAGATGAGGATGAGGATGACGACAATGACGATGACGATGACGATGACGACGATGAGGATGATGATGATGATGATTATGATTATGATAGTATGGCTACTTGTTCCATGAGGGTGGGAGATTCTTATTTGTGTAACCCCATGTTAGTTTACCAGAGGGTAATTAGTTGATATACTGCAAGGTAGATCTCCAGGATTCCTGGTGCACATCCGGGTCACTCCAGAGCTAGGGTCATATTTTTTTGCCCACCCATTTTTCTGTGGCTTCCAGGAGCTTAAATTCCACAAACTTCTAGTCATTTTTTTTGTAATCCCGTTTCAATTTGGCACCACTCATCTCAGACTTGATACGTTGCAAGGAATAAGTATAGCATTGAGCTGGGTTTAATAATATGCATGTATATAAAAATAATATGTATGCTATATTGTATAGCTAGTATCGGCTTTTCTGGAAACACCCACAACATATTGAACTACCCAACCAACATTTCTCCAGCCATGGAAGCCTAGCCTGACACAAAACGTTGGATGATTCCCCTCCAGCATCAATTCTGCGAGCCCGTTATCTGATGTTTAAGATTCCAAGTGTACATATTTTACTGTGAGCTCAGTGAATCACTGCTGAATGATCCAGGAATCCACTTTGAGAGGTAGAATCATCTACGGGTTGGAAAAAAGTGGATTATGGTAGAACCATTTTGGCCGGAGAATCATCTAGGGATCCACTTGTAGAGGGATTGGAAAGTCAAACCTGACGTCTCACACCAGAGAAAATATCAAGAGCATTCGTTTGCAAAGTGCCTTCCACCCTCAGTATCGTGGATCATTGGTCATTTTGGGTCTCAACCATCCAGTATTTTACCTTTTCCATTATGAAACCATGTGACTGTAAATAATATATAAAAACAAAACAACAATAACATCAAAATACATCGAACATATCAAGTAACACATCCCTAAAGACTCTTAAAGTCTTAAAAATTCATTTCCTCGGGATTTCAATGGGTCAGAAGGGTCTGGACATACCGTTCATACTGTAACGTTCCATATAAAAAAGGTTACCGGAGACGGGCCATCTATAGAAACATGGAAAATCAAGGGAACATACAGTACATGATAGCACATGATGTACCAAAAGTTTCTCCCTGAATGATTTTCCGATTCCACGTTCCACCCATCCATCATCCAGGTTTCACAAGGTTTCACCAGGTTTCCCGACCAACGGCCATTGGCCATGCTCGCCCCAAAGCCATTGGATCCATTGCCGTTCAGCATGTGCCCCGGCAGCGCTGTCCAACCCGGCTTGGCAGGGCTCCTCGGTGGTGAAATCGTTCATTTCCACCGTGGTAAATCCACCAACTCACAAAAAATATATAATATTTTATAATATTATATAATATATACTAACATAGATTAACATAGGGTTTATTTTTTTCGGTTTCTTCTGTGAGAAAAAAAACAAGGTGCAGCCCACGAACCGGAATGCGGCAACTAAAACACTTTTGAGAAACAAGTTATTTAAACAATTTTCAGTCTTGTACAGTTTTCCCCTGTTACCGTACCAGTGCACTGTAGACTGTGGAATGTGGAAGGGAGTGGAATGCGAGGTGTGGAGTGTGAAAGTGGAGTGCTGAGTGGGGGATGTAGTGTATAAAGTGTGAAGGGATGGTGGAACATAAAGTGTAAAGTGTTAAGTGTGAGGTGGAAAGTGTGAAGTGTAGAGGGTGGAGTGCGAAGTGTAAAGTGTGGAGTATGGAGTGTAGAGTGTAAAGTGTGGAGTGTAAAGTGTTAAGTGTGAAGTGAGGAGTGTGAAGTGCAAACAAGTGTGTAAAGTCTGGAGTGTGCAGTGTAGAGTGTGGAATGTAGAATGTAAAGTGTGGAGTGTGAAGTGTAGAGTGTGGAGTGTAAAGTGTGGAGTGTAAAGTGTAAAGTGTGGAGTGTAAAGTGTAGAGTAAGGTGTGGAGTGTAAAGTACAAAGTGTGGAGTGTGGAATGTAAAGTGTAAATTTTAAATTGTGAAGTGTAGAGTGTGGAGTGTGGAGTGTCAAGTGTCAAGTGTAAAGCGCACAGTGTGGAGTGTAAAGTGTAGAGTGTGGACTGTGGAGTGTATTTTGTGGAGTGTAAAGTGTAGTGTGGAATGTAGAGTGTGAATGTAAAGTGTGGAGTGTAAAGTTTAACGTGTAAAGTGCGGAGTGTAGAGTGTAAAGTGCAGAGTGTGGAGTCACATGTAAAGTGTGGAGTGTAGAGTGTAAGGTGTAAAGTGTGGAGTGTCGAGTGTGGACTGTAAAGTGTAAAGTGTGGAGTGTAAAGTGTTAAGTGTAGAGTAAAAAGTGTGAAATGAAAAGTGTCGTGGAGTGCAAAGTGTAGTGTGTGGAGTGTTAAGTGTGGAGTGTGAAGTCTAAAGTGTAAAGTGTAGAGAGTGGAGTGTGGAGTGTAGAGTGTGGAGTGTAAAGTGCAAAGTGTGGAGTGTAGAGTGTGGAGTGTAGAGTGTGGAGTGTAAAGTGTAAAGTAAAAAGTGTGGAGTGTAAAGTGTAAAGTGTGGAGTGTGAAGTGTAAAGGAGTAAAGTGTCGAAACTCAAGAAGGACAAGTTTTGCAGCTTCCCCCATGGACACGGCGAGGCCACAAGAAAAACAAAGAATCGAGACGAGACATGTTGCAGTGGCAGCCTCAAAACGAGCCTTTCGTGCGAGATGTCTTGAAATTTTCAGACTTTGCATCTCAAAATCGACGTTTTCCTACAATTTTTTAACGAACCCGAAGCCCGTGCGAGGCTTCCGCGAATTTTCATCGCAGCTCACAAAATGTCACGCCTGCCACGGAATTTGCACGTTGTCACCACTTGACCCAGCCCTGACAATGCGATTCGAAAAAAAACGAGCAAGACGATACGTCTAAGAGTCTAAAGTGCTGCGCCTGCCCCGCAAAATGACGATGGAGGTCCCCAAAGTGCTGCGCATGCCATGAAAACTGCAACGCATCTTCTGGAAACGACGCAAAAGTATTGCGCCTGCCACACAAAACGACTTTCGACACGTTACAAAACACGTCTGAATGTCACGAAGTGCCACGCCTGCCACGCGAAACGAGGCTACGCGACGCTTGAAACCTCCAAAAGCGACCCCTTTTGCAAAACTCGCCATAGGCACGGCCATACGGGCCTCACGCGAACGCATGCGGACGGTTGCGCAGCGTCTGGCGAACACAGCCTCAACCCCCAAACCTCCAGAATGAAACGGGAACCCTTGCTACGCATTCGGGAAGTCTTGGCTTACTCCAGTTAGATTAGCTATATGATCTAATTTAATTCGTTCGAAAATAGATAACCTGATATCGCAAATGAGTGTCTTTCATCAAAGTGACCCTTTTTGGGACAGGATGGTTTCCATACTACCCACGACTCACATGATTGGTGGTTTCAACTTAGCCAAAATCATCCCAAATAGAAAATCAATGGAACATTTGCACACAGATTGCAAGATATATGTCAACCATTGTGAACCATTAAATCATCAGATATCATGTCATATTGTCAACCATTGTCAACCATCATTTATCAACCATCATATATTTCCCAACCGTGGGAAAATCAATTTAAAGATCCAATTTTTCCCATGGCGAAGAATAGCTTCCTGGCATCTTGGCCAAGGCTCACTTGACAGAGGGGAGCCAAGCCAAAAGCTGGCGCCGCGGCACGGGGGCACGTTTCCAGGGTCCGATTGGGTCATTTACCGAAAAACTGGTTAGTAACGGTTAGTAACCCTGGTGCGTGTAAGTTCAGATTCGGCTTTTCCCATCTACTTCAAAATGGTATATAGGTTTCTTAAGTCATATAGTGGATCCCAGTCGTCACCATGGCATTCAATACTACCCTCTGGTAAACATACAAAAAGCTATTGAACATGGCCATTTATAGTCGATTTTCCCATTCAAAATGGAGATTTTTCATAGTTATGTTAGTTTACCAGAGGGTAAGTCATGGTCATCCATAACGACTGGATGATGCGGTCAGGGGATCTCGCCTTGCAGCGCAGCGTTGCTGCCCGCAGTGACATGGACGTGGATTTCCGGCCTCGGGCGGTTGTCCAACATGGCTGGGAAATCCCCAACAAAAATAGAGGCTTTTAATATGGTTTCATGGGAAAATCAACTATAAATGGAGGTTTTAATAGGGAAATCCCTTGTAAATGGAGGTGTTTAAATGTTTCGTTTAAACATGTTTCAATATGTTTGAATGAGAAGATCACCTATCCAAGTTTGCAAATCCAAGCAGCACTGGCCCTGATGGACGTTCCCGGGCTTTCTCAGACCTCTGCGGAAAGGGCCAGGAAATTGGCCATGACTATATAGTGACAAGTGGTGGAATATTTACTGGGATGATAAGATCGTCATGGAATATGACCGGCAAATATATGTGTCTATGTATATATATATATGTAAGGGATGATAATCCCAGTTGACTTTCATATGAATGCTAAATCCTGGCTGCCATAAACCGTTTGACTGGGGGTTCTTTGCCAATCCAAGCCACAAAATGGTGAGTTTGCGGATGGCATTTGGGTTCACGGCATGAAAATATGGATATGGCTCAACAATGGGGCCCCCAAACATCTGGTGCAATCATCAAGTTGATGTAATGCAAAAAGATGTGAAGTCCCTGAGTCCCTGCGCTTCAAATATACCTGCAACTCCGATTCTCCGACGTGCGGGATGGGTGCCGGCACCGGCTTCCGGGATTCTTTTGAGGGGGCTTCTTTTTGAAGTCTACGCTGGTGAAATGAAAAAAAACAGGTAAAGCTGAAAATAAGATTTTCCAAGATTGAAAGTCAATCACGCTCTTTCTCGACTTCAAATCATGAGCTGGTCCCCACTAAAGATCCTGATTGCTGAATGACACAAGGAACTCTGCAAAAATGTTTCACTCTCTCAATATATTTAATTTTTCACCAAAGAAAGTAGTTGTGCCATGTTAGACCGAAATTCTATGAACACATCAAACCATTTCGCTAATTTATGTAAGGTAGCTAATCCAGGTTTTTAGGCAAAATGCAAGGCACACATGTGGGTGCTCTCAAAGCTCTTCACCATCATCCCCATCACCCCATCATCGGCCTCATCATCTTCTTCATCATGATGATGATATATGTTCGTCCCAATTAAACCCATCTTCCATCCCAGTCATGATTTCATATCTAAAACATTCTAATACATTCTAATACCAATCAAGAAACAAAAATCATATCATTATGAAAATAATTATGAATAGATAAACAATTGTTTTGGCCATGGTACAGTGTGTGGCTGCAAGATTTTCATAACAAGATCACAGGTCCCAGTTCTTTTGCCCTCTACCGTTCTTCTGTAACTGCCCAAGCAACACAGCGGCTTGGGTTGGTCTGGGCCTGACGGAGCTGGAACACAGTGGAAGGAACTGTCAAATGATCCGGGCACATATATCTGGCCAAATTATAATAATTCACTAACCTGAACTAAGGCCATTTTGGGATGATTCCCCTTCTTAACCATGATTCCAGTGAGGGAGAACAGTGAGGTCGTTATAATTTGCCCGTATATATATATATATATAGTATATAGTATATATAGTATATAGTATATATAGTATATAGTATATATAGTATATAGTATATATAGTATATAGTATATATAGTATATAGTATATATAGTATATAGTATATATAGTATACATAAGTACATATTTATTTATATACTTATTTATTTAGATATGATATAGTAACATATACAAATATGGGCCATATAATATGGGGTTCCATCAACGGACCTCTGTGATCCTCTGTAAGGGTTCAATCTCCGCTCGCTGGCACCATTGTGTTGTTTGAATATCCAGGCTTTTTTGGTTCACCATTTCCTGATAGTTGAAGCCTGAAAGTCTATGAAATTTTAGTAACTATCAATATGCTGTTGATGAAATATCTTCACAGCACAATATCCAATTTGTTCATCAATTACCCAGGAAAATAGTTTACACAATGCATTTTGTTTCCATGTATGTTAGTTGTTTACTCCCCCTCCTTTTACCGTAGCACCAAAAAAAAATTCTTCCACGTTAACTAAAGTGACAATTCGGAGGTTTACTTCCATGTTAGTTGCAATGCGGGGGGGTAAACTGCAAATTTGTGTTCTTTGGATCTGAACCTTTTTTTTTTTGGCTAGTTCTTTTTGCCACGAGTTCCCCGGGAATTCTGGGCATTTGTTGATTAACGTAGAAATTTTGAAATTTTCAAGATAAAGCTGGGAATGCCCCCATTTTTTAACAACCAACGATTGGAACGGATAACTTACATAGAAATTTGCTACTTGAAGTAGGTGGATGCAACCAAAAAGAAACAGTGTTGTGTTTTGACACTTCCATGATAAGCACCAATTTGGCACCATTGATTTCGAAAGGTTGCATCCTCAATCGCTCGGACATGACAGGGGTGAGAAGATAGATGCAAAGAAGAAAAAATGATGTGCATTTTTTTTCTTCCACGTTAACTAAAGTGACAATTCGGAGGTTTACTTCCATGTTAGTTACAATGGGGGAGTGGGGGTAAACTGCAAATTTGTGTTCTTTGGATCTGAGCCCTTTTTTTTTTGGCTAGTTCTTTTTGCCACGAGTTCCCCGGGAATCCTGGGCATTTGTTGATTAACGTAGAAATTTTGAATTTTTCAAGATAAAGCTGGGAATGCCTCCATTTTTTAACAACCAACGATTGGAACGGATAACTTACATAGAAATTTGCTACTTGAAGTAGGTGGATGCAACCAAAAAAGAAACAGTGTTGTGTTTTGACACTTCCATGATAAGCACCAATTTGGCACCATTGATTTCGAAAGGTTGCATCCTCAATCGCTCGGACATGACAGGGGTGAGAAGATAGATGCAAAGAAGAAAAAATGATGTGGCGGTCAGTCTGGGGGTTTTAGGGATCGCCCTAGAAGGATGTATTCAACATGAGGGGAGAACATGTTAACATAGAAGTTGCCAACCTGATGTCTGGACCCTCAAGTTACTTCCACGTAAGGGTTTTTAATCTCAGTTTTCACACTTCCATGATGAATATGTGACTGACATATCTGATGAGCTACTTCCATGTAAGAGATTCACGGTCAGTTTTTCTGCATTTGCTGGCCCGGTAGCCCAGTTTCACTTTTTCCCCAGGACTTGGACGTAAACGACTTCCATGTAAACCGACAGGTTTTTCCATCCTGACTTCCACGGTAAAAGGACCCGGTGTATCCCCTTGCTGAATCTGTACTCATTCATACCAATCCCATGTTTTCACAACCCTTGTGACCTTGTGCCAAAAAATGAAACAAAATCAAAATGTGTTTCTTACTGTATTCATTGTTTGTTTGAGAGATTGTCAAATCACCATATCCCAACTTGATTCATCGATTCCCCAGCGAATCCTCTACGGTTGATATTCCTTATCTATGGGTGCAAATATGTGCCTATATATGCCTTTATGTGTAGAAAATTTTCCGGTTCAAGCACCACATAAACAATTTGTCCCCGCGTTTCATGGATTGTCATCAAATTTTGATGTTCATTAATTTTCCGATGTGGGTGATTCTTGAAATGGGAAATCTACAAGTCACCAGTTTCAAAAAGTCATGGTCATCCATGACTTGGATGATGCACAGGGGTACCCCCATGACTTCGGACAACCATGATTTTTCATTATTTTCCATCGTTACAACGGATTTTCCCACAAACACCTCCCAGTTTTCCCAAGTGTTTGTCCAACAAAAACCCACATTCTCGGCTGTTTTCCATTGTTTTTTCAGCGTTCTCTCCCCGTTGTGCGGGCCGTTGTCGGAACGCGGTGGAAGGGCACTGCGCCGCATTCCCGCGCCTCTTTTGGCTCAACAACTGCGAGGCCACCTGGTGGAACGACAACGCTTGGTCACTCGACCATGGTGGGACCTTTGCTTACCTGGCTTACCTCACTTTGTTGTCCAAGGTGAGAACTGGCAAATGCGAAACTAGCTGGTTACTTTGGCGTCTGCGATTTGGATGATTTGGCAGTGTGTCAAAACCTTGTACCCCTGGTGAACATCAAACTAGCTGGTAAATGCATGTTCATCCCCCTAAAAATGTATCTATAGGTATTGACCCATACCCATTTGGTTGTGCAGGTTGACGTCTCATGGAACGACAACAGCAACAGGCCACCTGGGCACCACTGGCACGGTGCCGCCCAGAGCTGGAAGGCCTGGCCGTCAAATATTCTACGATACACAGAAGATAGTGTCATTATTGTCATGTAATCAGAGAATAGGTGTCTGATATAATCATATGATAGTGATAGAAGATATGGTCATTATCATATATGTGAGTATATTTTATCAGTATATTCTGTCAGTATATTGGCAGTAAATGTGTATCATTATTATGGTTCATATATGTTCAAGTACGATTATCTTATATATTATTCACATATCAATGCATGATATGAATATGTGATCATATATGTCAATGACTATTGTCAATCATTCTATGTCAGTTGGTTTTTCATAGATAATGGTACGGACATTTTTTCTGACATAGGATGACAATATAGATACAGTCATATAATGTCATTTGATATTCTATAATATGTATATATATATATTGAAATACGTATGTATATTGTGTAAGATATTGAAATATGGAGGTGTCCTTAGTCATGGGGGTGCCCCAAATCACCATAAACTAACATGGTCTGATTTGGATGATTTGGGTCTACCCCATGACTTGGAAAACCCATATGTAGATAATGTGGTAATGCCGACAATAAACCTCCCATTTAGATTTTTTTTGTTACATGTTTTACCACCCCTTCATGGTAGTATTGGAGATGGTTTATTATTAACACCAATATAGATAAGGATATTTAATGGTACTACATATAATGCAGAGAACACACATAACACAAACAAGAAAAACATAAATATATATATATATACATAGAGAAACTGAAAATAATAAGGGATCAACACACATATAAAAAAAAACAAATACCTGGTATGGTACGAATCCTATTTCGCACCCACCCAAAAAAAACAGAAAGGCACGCTGTCAGGTCACCATTTTTCCACGTTTCTGGGAATGCCGTGTTTCTACTATATCATGTTTGATCTTCTATGCTCATATACCTTTAATTAGAAAATGTTCCTTAATATCATGAAAAGATTAACATGTAGAAGCTTAAGCACATTGGAAACCGTTTCAGTTCTTTTCCTCTCTCCTTTTTCTTCTTTAGGTGATTCTCAGATTTGCAGAGATCCCCAGGGATCCCCAGATCTCCAGAGATTGACAGAGATCCTAAAAATCGTTAGAGATTCCCAGAGATTTCCAAAGAGCCACAGGGATCCCTAAGGAAAGGGAAGAAAGGAGCCAAAGGAACCAAAAAAAACAACACTAAATGTAATACATAGCTCCTGGAGGGAGGGTTAAAAAAAAAACAAAAAATAAAACTAAATAAATATGTATATATATATATATATATGTTTTTTTTTGAACCCAGCCACTCCGAGACTCTCCTGGAGGCTTCTGGGAGGTCCCTGTGGAGGTCTTTGTTGGTCGGAAATCGTGCCGGACCTATAAAATTCCTGGAGGCTGATGAGGGGTCCCTGTGGAGGTCTTTGTTGGCCGGAAATCGTGCCGGACCTAAAAATTTATTTTTAAGTTAGAGAATACGACGGCATATTGACAGAACTTTGCAAAAATTATGTAGTAAGCAAGTGGCAAGTAGCACGACGGCATGACGTAGCATGAGCAGCTGCATGACGTAGCATAAGCAGCTTCCGAAAAAAAAGGAAACACATTTGATTTAATTTCAAAAATATGACACAATGGGAAATAGCAACGCACAACATGTTTTATATGGTGAAAAAATCATGTACTGTTTGTGTTTAGTGAGGAAGTAGTTTCATGTATGATATAGTAATCTGGCTACAAGTATACAATATATTCAATATGTATATATATATATATATACATTTACACCATATAGATAGCAGTCTTCACATGGATATTGATGTCTCAAGAGCTTGTTGTGATATAGGCAACATGGATGTTGCATATGCCATAGCCATATGCTGTATCAACACATCCAAGGTGCATATGTGTTTAGAATTAGGTACTATTATAGATATATATATATAGACATTGGTGGGCTTGCATTTTCCTTGTTAGTACTAGTGTATGCAGCTATGATATGGATGGTAAATAGGTAGCGCATGCCAATACGTATGCACATGGTCCACATGTACTTTGCATATGTAATGGAATTCTTTCAGGATTGAATGTAACAATAACTCTTTGGTTGCCACTGACTTTGATCATAAGAAATGGCATGGGCAACTCCAACTTACCCTTTCTCCAAAAATATGTGTTTTTTCCTGCATATTTCAAAGTAATTTGCAATGTCATTGCACAGGTACCCTATTACCATAACTGTCTGGCCGCTTTTTTTTGACAGGATGAGTAACACCCAAAAAGAGTTAAGAATGTTGTTTATAAAACTTGACAGAAAAAAACTATGGCACCACAACACATGGGACTAGGAAGTAGCAGCTCCCAGCATGCATTTATATTCAAAGGCTTCAAGGGGGTCCCTTCTCCATCCCTTTGATCAATACCCACTCCTGTTCTTAATTCTGATCTACATACTGTATGATAAGTTTTAACCAGTATGCAAGCGCGTTGTCACAAGTGTGCAGTACATGTACAGTAGAAATGGCAGCTTCAAACATGTACTGATATCTAAAGGGTTCCTTGTGATATGGGCAATATAGTTTTTTGCACATGCCATAGCCGTTTGTTGTGTCAACACATCCAAGTTTGTTTTTGCATACGCAGTGGTATTCTTCCAGATTTTAATGCAGTGACAGCTCTTTGTTTAAAATACTTGTTGATCACAAGAGTTGGCAAATTCCAAGGGCACTTCCATGTCCCCCTTGCTTCAGAAGGAACGTTTTTCCCTGCATATTCCATGGTAATTTGTTGTGTCACTGCAGATATAATAGCATGACTGTGGGTAAAACTTAAGCTATGTCAGTATAAGTTCATCATGGTAATCCAAAAGGACACAAGACCATGTGAAAGAAACACCTAAGCAACCTTACCAAACAATTGTATCTATAGAACGGCTGCCTTGCTTGTGCATTGTTGGAGCAAATCAAGAGTAAAATATGCAAATTACTTTACTTCGAGTTATCCCCACCATGACATCTATACGTCTTGTTACTGGCAAATCTTCTGGCATTCTATCTGACATATCTTCTGGCATTTTATCTGGCATATCTTCTGGCATATCTTCTGGCATATCTTCTGGCATTCTACCTGGCATATCTTCTGCAATATGTTCTGGCATATCTTCTGGCACTCTATCTGGCATATCTTCTGGCATATCTTCTGACATTCTATCTGGCATTCTATCTGGCAAATCTTCTGGCGTTCTATCTGGCAAATATTCTGGCACTTTATCTGGCATACCTTCTGGCATTCTATCTGACATTCTATCTGGCATTCTACCTGGCATATCTTCTAGCCTTTTATCTGGCATATCTTCTGGCATTCTACCTGGCATATCTTCTGGCATTCTACCTGGCATATCTTCTGGGATATGTTCTGGCATATCTTCTGGCACTCTATCTGGCATATCTTCTGACATTCTATCTGGCATTCTATCTGGCAAATCTTCTGGCGTTCTATCTGGCAAACATTCTGGCACTTTATCTGGCATACCTTCTGGCATTCTATCTGACATTCTATCTGGCATACCTTCTGGCATTCTATCTGGTCTATCTTCTGGCATTCTATCTGGCAAACATTCTGGCACTTTATCTGGCATATCTTCTGGCATATCTTCTGACATTCTATCTGGCGTTCTATCTGGCATATCTTCTGGCATTCTACCTGGCCGTTGAGGTCCAGCGGTGCTCACTGAGCTCGGAGGGTCCCAGGTTGAGGTCCAGCGGAGCTCGGAGGGTCCCAGGTTGAGGTCCAGCGGTGCTCACTGAGCTCGGAGGGTCCCAGGTTGAGGTCCAGCGGTGCTTACTGAGCTCGGAAGGTCCCAGGTTGAGGTCCAGCGGTGCCCAGTGCGCTCAGACCCTTGCAGTTGAGGTCCAGCAGTGCCCACTGCGTGCGGAAGTTGGCGAAGAGATTGGCGACGAGTTGGCAAGGCGGAAGCGGACGTGGAAGTTGATGCAGACATGGTCGAGGAGAAACTGGAGGAGGAGGAGAGGAGGAGGCGGAGGAGGAGAAGGAGGAGGAGGAGGAGGCGGAAGAACAGCTCTGATAAAATCTAACAACCCTCACCTGGCAGGTGGGGAAAAACATTGCAATTACAGGGACAGCAACTTGGAATTTGCACTGCCATTTGCTATAGGAGTTCCACTGGAACTGTCGTGTCAACCAAAAGGCGACCTGGCACTGCAATCTCAAAGACGTCCAATGCAAATACATATTGCTATGTATATATATATATACCATCTATAGCTGTATACCTAGGTAGTACCTATACATTAATATATACATGAAGTACCAACTGATACAATGAATATCCTATCTTTCAAGATATTTTTGGGCAAAGAACTTTGGCATGCGTATACCAAGACCACCTATCAAAACCAATGGAGCTACAGAAAGCAAGCTGCCAAACATAGAGTTAAGGATGAACACACCAAAAACAGTACATCTCCCAAGAACTTTAATCTTTCATATGATCAAAGGTGTAGAAAAACATAAAAATATTCAAAACACGCTGAAAAACAGATATGTTTGGGGACCTGGTGGCGTTACACTCTCAAGAAAAAAAACGGTGGAAATACAACACAAATATACATGTGTTCCCTTATTATTTAGTAACGTCTAGAGTCTTTTTTTTGGGAGGGTTGTCTCATCCTATCCCAAAAAAGCAACACGGCTGGTTTCACACCTGTGGCTTTGACCACTCATTGCTTACCATGTGCCAATGAACATGATTGAAAGGAACCAGTGGCATGTTCAATGACAACATTTCGCCAGAAAAATCACATGCAGTCTGGTGTGTTGTCATATCTTGTCATCGATGTTTGTTGGCATCATTTGTTTTCATCCCACTTTCCAGGATTCAATATTAATTCAAAAGTCTTGAGTTTTTCGGCGTTTGAACAAACACAATCCTATCCAACCCATCCACCACATCCATTCCAATGCAACGGGATTCAAGCCTGGCAGGAGTGCACATGGCCATGGCACCAGCATCTACAAGCGTCGATGAATTTGTTTGTCCTTTCCAATGTGGATACTCACTAGGGTGCTACAAATTCCAGAAAATCACGATTTAATGGTCCGAAATGCCACTATTGTCAGTGTCAAATTGGAAACACGCGAAAATAACGTGGTGCACGAACATGTATATTTCCAATGTATGGCACCAACGAAATCATTTGGTGCCGACCCAATTGTTTTTGACATGACACCACTGTTTGGGAAAAATTGGTAGTTGTGCAAATTGGCAGTTGATTACTTTTGGATGATTGGACGTTTTGAAAAAACATGAAAAACAACATAAAATTTTGCATGTGGCACGCCATGTTTGAGTGGAGATATCCCAATGCTCCAAAACGTTCATCCTGGACATGGTTGCAATTGACGGTAAAAACTTTTGTGTGGCGGCGCGCATATTCACTGCTAAAAAGCTTGAGGCAGGTCACAGATTATAGATGATTTTTCAATGTGTGTGTGAGATATCATGCAGTTATTGCAATTCTATATTTGCAACTTTGGGGGGAAGGTGGGTGACAAAATCAATGTTAGGTGTGGTGGACAAACGGGAGTTAATACATTTGGACCATGTGCCCGGGTGGTGTGTGGTCGTTCACATGACATGGAAAAACAGGCGCATGATTGCTACATGAAATGAAGTATCAGCTGTCACCCAACAGAAAATATGCGGCTTCAATTGAAGTAACCACATATTTTGTTTGTGGTGATGCAAAACAAACTATGGCCACCATGGTTTGCCACGTGAAAACGTTTGATGTTTTCTTTTGGCGGAATATTGTTGATGGGGTTTCCACTCCCCTTGAATTATTGACCCCTTGCTTGGCAAACAAATATAAACAGAACTGTTCATATGCGGGCGTATCGAAATTTACCACCAGCCGACGGGTTCAGGAAGGAAAGTGCTTTGCGCATGGACTTGGTTAGGGCCCGCGATTTTGAATAATTGCCAGTGCAAACAGCATAAGCGCATTTTTTGCAAAGTTTTAACCAAAAAACATGAAAACAAGTCTATGTCCTTTCAAAACTTTACGTGCAGCGATGTAGCTCGTAGAAATGACACGAAATCAATGACGCGCCTAAAACCTGCTAGCTTGGGCAAACTAAAGTCAGACCGAGCCCGAATCAGTATGCAAGTATCTTTTGTGTTCTGCCCCTCTTAGCTACAGAAGCACCAACGCATGTGAGAGCACTGGCTGACCTTTCCGATAATATCCGATAATTACTTTGGCACGGATTGCGTTTCGATTTAAGAACCACGGCATCTCTCCTTTCGACCCTAAGGGCTGACGGCAACATTTGAATCAGGAACGACCCGTTTTCTTTTTTTCTGTTCCTTCCGTTTCAATTTAAAATGTGACCTCCAGGGTTGATTTAAGAGGTCGCCTTTTTTTGACTTGCGGCCAAAGTAGGCCAAGGGTGTATAGTCGGGTAGCCCTGAACATAAAATCCGACAACGCCGACTTGCTTGCGCAGATGCACCCTTGGTTTGCAATCTTCACGAAGTAAGCCCTTTGGACCCTCGTCCATCTTTCCACACAGGGCCAACCACTGTGTTTCAATTCTTCTTCCCTGTCATTCCTTCCCGTTTCTGGCTCCCTGTAGCGCAGCACCCATGGCCAGGAAGCATACCCAAGCCGACTTGCAAGACAAAAATGAATGCCTCATTTTTCACCCATTGCGCAGGCCACTTGCTCCTACCTAATATATGGTCCCGACGTGCTCTCGTTAAGTGCGACTGGGTGAGACAACCAACGCAAGAGGCATGAGCTCCTCCAGCTGCGCAATCAAGAACGTATTACAGCCAACTTTTCACCCGAATTGAATGAGAGAGACGCGGCGACAGGCAACAGGAACAGTATCCAAGGAGCTAAGACCTAAGCACTGGAATGAACCTAGAGGCCAAGACGCCATGCCATAGAATTGCTTCAAAATCGCTCAGGCATCCTGTCCTGAGAACAAACTTGCCATGGCATAAACTCAAGCTAGTCCATCTTCAGGATACCTTTCGTGCTAGGCCAATTGCACTGCCAATGCCTTCTGCAATTTTGTTGCGTGTCCTAAAGCTGCATTACGCTTTGGAAAATGGAACTTGAAACATCACTGCACAACTACGATCCCAAATGGCTCCAGGTCGTCTGGCGGGCTGAGCCAAACGATATCTTTTAAACTGTTACACTTAGGCACGGTATCAAAAGAGGACGAAAGAGACTTTGCATCGCGGGTTCTAACCAATCCCCTGTATTTCACTAATCACCTAGCAATCTTTTGGGCACCCAGATTTTGAATCAGTATCCCATGTCTAAGGCACTATGGCCCACCATTCTGTCTCTACAGTCATTGCATGAAGGCAAAACACCTCATGCGAATCATGTAGTGAGTGGTAATTCCACCTTCAGCGGGGACTCCTCTTGTCATGAGTATGCCCATCCCGGAGTGCCAACCCTCATCATGGCCCTGCTGTTGACTATCAGTTATCATGTCTGTTTGTGTACTCATGTCATGTGATATCATGCATCTGGGGATCCCATGAGGATGATTGCACTGCTATTTCATCTGCATCATTGACTACTGTATCTCTCCTATAACCAAAATGCATCAAAATGCCAAAATGAAGACACATCGGTTTGTCTGACAATGAGCTGAGTAATTAGTCCAAAATATCATTCTTCAAAACATAATTTCCCCATTACAACTGTCCTTGATCAGAATCTGATTTTTCACACACCCATCTCTTTTTTATGCTGTGTTCAACCTATATTCCAGAATGTTTCATAAGGTTCAGCACCCCATCTTGGGCATGTGGCATGTGGCAAACCACCCCAATGGGAATCAATGGCCGGAACGAAAAAAAGTATGATCGACAACAGAGACCATGAGAATGTATCAGAATAATGATCAATGGAACAATAAAACAAAGTTGAATTATAAACCCAGAATAATATATAATAATGCAAACATAAATATAAAACAATACGCGTATATATATATGTATAATAATAATAACAATACAATACAATACATTCATAATATCATAAAGGTAGTAATAATGATAGTAAATAATACTATAAATGTAGTAACATTATTAACAATACATAACAATAGTATATTACTATTAGAATATTAGTATGAATGGTAAATAATAAACATCTTTGGGTCGTTCACAGCACTGAAGTTGAGCTTCCACGCTGTCACGGAGCGACGCTCCCCGATGGGACGCCACTGGGAGTGATGGAAAACGTTGGGGCTTTCGCAGGTTATAAGGCGAAAATCATCTATACATGGGGAATAATGGGGAGTAATGGGGAAATAATATGGTGAATAATGGGGATATAAGGTTATAAATGGTGAATAATGGGGATATGTTTCTGGGGATGTGCTTTTTGATGCTTTTTGATTGTGAGGTATGTGAAAGGATCTGCTGAAGCCTCAAAACTTGAGTATCTGGAGAACATCAGGGGTGACAGTGAGCAAATGGGACCCCAAGAATTACGCGTGACTTCACATCATATTCAAACTTCCAGGTGTTTCTCACACGTAGTTCTACATAGTTCTACCGATACCATGACCTCCAAATCTATAGATGGTAAAGACCGGTGCGCTCTTCACTGCTGCCTTCGATCAGAGTACAAACCAATCGCCTTCCGTCGACTTTCGAAGCCATCAGAACTCGTGGATTTTTCACCGCACCCACCCCCCTCTGCGTCCGCCGTCCACCTCTAGAGCCAGCGTGAGAAGCAAAGGAAAGGCAGCCCTGGCGGTGGCGCTGGGGGGCCGCTCAGCCTTTTACTCACCAACGTTGGGCCATTTGGGGATGATTCGCCGAATCTTCCCATGATTCCAGGCTTCGGGCACGACGTGAGGTCACTCATGTTACCATAATTTACCCAGTTTCAGCCCAGGAACTGAAGAACTGGGAACAGTCGGGAGAGAAAAATCTGCGACATCCACGGGTTTTTCGGTGACCCGCAACCCATTCACAGGTAGTAGTCCCAGGTGTGTTGGACATACTTCCTCAGCCACTCAGTCGGTTTCCCCCAACAGTGGCAGCGATTTACCTGGAACTGGAAATGAAATCCAAACCCAGATGCTCACCATGGTGCTGGAATATGTATCAACAGTTGCCCGGAAAATCGCCAAGTATTGTAGGTCTTTATATACCAGTACCAATCTGGGAAAGGAACATGATCTACTGGGATTCAGGCCATATCAGGCCCCAATCCATGCCGGCAGCGCCCTTCTCTGGCAGATGCTTTGACACCCTGGCGTTGTCGGTCCATTTCAACTCTCGGAGTTGCCCATTCATCTCCAAAATAATCTCATGCTGGATATGTTGGATATGTTGGATGTTCATCACCATATCGGCGTAAAAAAACCGTTTGAAACCACCTAGAAATGGTTTCATTGGGACGATTTTTTGGGGACATGTCGGAAATCATGGCTCCCATGAAAAATAAGGGGGTTCCTGTAAGTTCGTCCCTTCAACAAATCCAATGACAAATTCTACCACCTCAAACCCAACGCTATCAACTTCTCTGCGACCCATCGGAGAACCCCGGCCCAGTATGGGATCTGCACTCAGGCATCTTCCCACTTTTCTTTCAACTGTCCAGCGAGAGCCGGGCATAGAAAGAAAGCCGTGGATGCTGGGTATGCTTTGGAGCCGGTCTCATGATGGATGCCATAAAACTAGAAAGAACTGATATAACATTACTAACTTAAGAGATTCTTGTGGCTAACTTCATATACATCACAAAAACCCACTTCACAGTTGAGGCAGAATGGTGTACCAAGGTGTGGTGGTCCCACCGTTTTTGCTATGCTGGATGCCCGGGCACCCTTTTCCAACAGTGGTAAACCATGGTAAACCAAACCACAAAAACCTGACGTATATCCAGTACATTCCAGTACTAAGCCGTGTTTCTTGATGCAATTTCTGAGGCTTAACTGATCAGTAACTGAGGCCTTGTCCACTTTGGGAGGCCAGGTGGACAATTCCTCCCTTAAGCGAGCGGAAACCAACTGCTCCTGGTGGAGGAGGGGGATTTCATGTTGGCTTTCGGGGGATCGATTTTGGATGGTGTCTATTCAGAGAATATCGTTTAATATCATTTAATTTCATTTCGTAGCTATGTTAAATTACCAGAGGGTAACATGTTGTCCTGCAAGCATTGTCTTTTCATTCACAACGCATGTCACGAAAAACACACTGGAATCTTGTAGCAAATGCTACTTCCCTATTTGCGTCTTGAAGTGAAATTCGCCTTAACAAGAACCTCAACCCCCAACCGAATCCCACGCGGGCCGTCATGGTGGGTAGATGCAGGTAGCCTACCCCAGCATGACATCTGCTACAAAATGAAAATTTCCAAAACTAGGAAATACCCAAATATACCCATGGCATCCCATGGTTTTCCTCTCCAAAAGATAATGAAATGGAGATTTGGCATATCCATGCATATCATCTGCATATCCCCCATTTTTGTTGACGCTAAAATGGGCTCAAAATTCTTCACCCGCCGCGGCTTAGGATGCACCAGTGCTCCTGCAGAACAGCTTGTTCCAGCTGATGCCCTCGAGAACTCGCCTAAGGGAACCAGCTGCAGGATCAGTAAACAGGAAAACTGAAAAGATGGCATGCAGGAAATCGATGCCCACAAAATCATCTCATGTCCAAGGACCAGCTTACTTCGAATTTATAACTTGCCACATTATGACGATCCCGGAAAAAAGACCAGGGAAACAACACCCAGCAATCCGACAAAACATATCCACCAGGTTCTAGAAACAATGGTCCATATATATATATATATATCATATATATATATATACATACCTATCTTCACTATTCAATGTTCATTCCATAACTCAAATTCTACCCATTCCACAGTTGCCTTTAATGGCAAGCCTTGGTGAAACGGGATCGGCGAAAAATCGCTCGCCTTCTCAAGGGCTTCGGCTAACTCCAACATGGTATTCCGCGCATACACCTGGCACCGCATCTAGGGTCTCCAAAGATTGGAAACAAAAAGAAAAACATTGGGTGGTGAAAGTCGGGTAACTGATAGAAACATATAGAAACCCCATTGTCCTTGCAACCAAATGAAAATGTCTTAGGTATGTCTTAGGTGGTGTATTGGATTGACGAAAGGAGACTTAAAAGTGGTTGCCAATTTGACCAGTCAATGTTTCGGGGCCGGATCCCATACGAGCCTCCGAGTTTGACGTAAAATTGCCACTTTGGGCTATCCGTGACAGTTCATGTCTCAAAAAAAATCCTGGACTTCCATGGCCAATCTTAGAAACTGAAGTTCTAAAGTACTCGTCCATTCCAATTTCAATCTCCGCTGGTTACATCAATCTCCCATTATATTCTACTCTTCTACACCCACTATAGTCCACTACACCAAGTCGCAATCATTATTATCATTAGTAGTATCATCCCAAATTACGGTTTTATGTATATTCCAATGCGCACTATCCGATTTTTCATCTCGACTATTGTCGCATTGGGCCCAAATCAAGCCCCAGCTGTTACGGGAATCACTAAGGGGTTTGATATCACCCCATTGATGGGAGATAAAAACAATCACAATTGGGAGTCACAGGATGTTCAAATCCCAATTATCATTCTTATCGTGAGCATTATCGTGAGTATTATTGGTAGTATTATTGCATAATGCATAGTTGCATACATAATGTTAAAATATTTGTAACTATATGTTACCAGTATTATATGAATGTATATTATTAAACACCTATTGTGTGTAAAATAACTTTGCATATTAATATATAGTGATATCATATAGTATAATAATATATACATATATATGTGATTGCATATTTTTGGTATTGTTATATATATATTGTAAAAAACCGTATTGTATGTTGTTATATATTAGGATATAACTATGATATATATATATACTTATAATTATATATATATATACATATGACCGTTTACACCATATTATAATAGAATAATAAATTAAAAATGATATATTTGTGTATTTTTATACATGCGTTATATCATGAACAAAGTAAGTGATGTTAATCTATCGCTATTATTTCAGATCTTCCCAATGGTCCACCGGTGGTCACCGGTCACCGAGGGGCGCCGCTGCCTGGTGTTCTGCCCGCAGATGTGCATCTTTCACCAGCTGGATGCGTCGAGCACTCAGCTCCTGGTCAACAGCCGGATCGATTCGCGCACTGGGGAACAAGGCCAACAGCCGAGATGATGTTTTGATATTTTTATAGCAATACCCATAGGATCCATGTATGGTACATATGCTAACATTTGGGGTATATTGATGGTAAATGTTACCATATATGGCATACATGGATCCTATGGGATATAGACGATCTATAAGTGAATATACATGTATAAATGATTATAAATGTAACTGTATATAATATAAAACCTCAAAAAAAATGCAAAAAATGCAAAAAAAAACATGTTTATCCAATCCCAAACTAATGGTGTACATTGAAACTTTTCTGCGTCTTTTTAGATGTAACTGTAAAGGAACCAAATATTTGGCCTTGCTTTCCCAAGGCATAGATGACAGAGGATGATCTGGGTAGTCAGAAACGCTGACAGGATCTTAGAGTTCTATGGGGTTCCATGGGGTTTTATATTGTTATAGAATGTTATATATAATATATATGATGGTTGATCAAAATTCCTTTATCCGGGAACGGCCATTCTTCGCGAATAAAAGAATTCTTTCGCGAATCTTTCGCGAACTCCATGTTTATCTGTCGCGGAACCCATGTTGAGCAACAACTCCTCTTATGAAGATTCATTACCTGCCAAATCACACAAAATTATCACGGGAATACGATTGCCAAATTCTTGAATTACTGCTTATACGTGAGGTTTGCAATTTGTTTTGCGGTTTATTTTTTTGTGGTGCGACCCCTTATGGTCTTATGGGATGAAATCGGGCTTTGCAGAAAAACAATTTTTCAAACTCCGAAAAATTGCTTTCGCCGCGCATGCTTGGACTGCTTCCAATCCGCGCAAAATCTATATGTCTGTGAAAGACAGACTACAAGAAACCAAGAAAACGACATATTGACAAACCCTAGGCCTTTTAGATGCCCACAGAATGCGCCACCGGGAATCGAACGTCCAACCTTCACGGCTGAGGTCCCACACTCTGACCATTATGCTACAGGAACCTTGCCTTCAAGGCATTTTGCCTTCTCATTATCTCTCTTTGCCCTGGCTGCAAAGGGCTGGGTTTAGCCTGGGTTGCCGCTTCGAAAAATCATTTTTTTCAGGCGCTATTTTTTTTTCTGCACTGCTCTTATGAAACTCAGAGAAGCCCGGCTTTGCAAAAAACATCAAAAAACAATTTTTTAGGGTCTACATTTTTTTTCCGCACTGCTCTCATGAAACTCAGACAAGCCCGGCTTTGCAAAAAACATCAAAAAACAATGTTTCATTTTATTTTTCGCATGCCTCTTGTCAAATCTGCCAACTCCACCGCGTTACCTCGTTTAAGCTCGCTCCAAATTGCGCAGATGCATGCAATACATACTTAAGAATGCTCTAAGACTCTAAGAATTTGAGGGACCCTCGACCTATTGTGGTGGAAATTTGCCTGCATTAAAAAATAAGAATTTGAGGGACCCTGGGCCTCAAGGTTTCGGATTCTTAACCAACTCTCCGGCTGTAACTTCTTCATAGCCTTGTAAGCATGCAGCTAGCATCACGGAATCCCCTTCTCAGGACAGGTTGTTGCTGATTAGGCAATTTTTTGCAAGGCTTACTGGGCAACTCCCTTCAAAATGCATTTTGACTTTCGCCCACTCTTCGCAAAACTTTCACGGAACTTTCGCGAAAATACCCCTATCCGCAGACCCCAGCCATCAGCAGGGGGCGCATCAGAGGAAAAGCAAGCACCAGGGGCGTTTGTGTTTGGCTCTCGCAAAGCCTCACTTTTGGAAGCTTGGCTGCGGCATTTGGAGCTTGTTTCTTGAGACTTCAGAAAGCAACGTAGGCAGTACCAGCGGCAGGTGCAAGGATGTGCTTCAAGACCATGGTATTTGGCTGTGGCGAAGCCATGGCGAAGCCTCACCTTCGGAAGTTTGGCTTCTACCTATGGTGCGGTACCATTCTCCTGCCGGACCCCGGGCGGCAGGAGGTGGTAGCCCTTAACAAGCTGTAATGTATACGATAATAATGATTCATAATATCCAACTTTCGCGAAACTTTCGTGAATAAAAACATATTTCGCGAACTCGAAACAATTTCCGTGAGGGTTTCCAACATAACACGCACATCTTTCGCAATTAAAACTCCTTACAAGGACCTTTAAATCGACTGCCATATGTATGTGGCAGCTTCGTATACAAACTGGATCATTCACCTTCAAATTCACAGCTCTTTGCCTACATGAGTGGATGTTGTTGGGCCTAAATATACCAGAAACAGATATCTGCGCAAGAGGTCCTCATTGACAATGCTGGATCATCACGGGGATCCCTGAGATGTTTTTTTGTCAGAAAGTTAGAGATTGTTTTTGACTTGGCTACGTTGCCGTTGATTCTTCTCCAGTATCCTTTTTGGGGCCACAATTGACTTCCCCTCACTAGTGACTAGTATGACTAGTGGTCAAAAGACTTGTATCTAGTTTGGTACGTTTTTACAGTAGGTTATTAACGCTTATGTGTCATTTTCCATTGAAAACCCATGAAATTCTCGGGTCTTTTATACCAAAACAAGTCGCTGGCAACTCCAGAAAACAACTGCTCCTCTGCATCTGCTGTTCGGACCTGGTCTCACCAAGATCTTGTGGAAATGGACGATTTGAATGAATCTGAAATAGTCTGAATGATCAATGAATCAATTAATGTTTCATGATAGTTATTGATATTTCATGGTTTATCATATGTTTAGATCTGTTTATCATTGTCAACAAATGCTTGTTTTGTCAAGGACCGCTACATGTTGATGAATGATCAGGTGGTGAACAACTCAAGTATACTGAAGGTCTTGGTCCTGGTGGCTCCGGTGACAGCTGAATCGCTTAAGAAAAAAATGGAATCCGTAATGAAAACATGCAGAAAACACATTTCCAAACAGCGTGCTTAGTGCTTCTTGTAGATATCTGAAGAGATTCTTGTCGGCGGAAAAAAAGTCGAGTGTTTTTTTGGGGTGGTCTTCCACCACAGCTCTGGAAATGTCGCTGTCCGAAAATTGGCTACCCTTGAATTGGTCTTAAATTGACGGTTGATCTTCATGTTCCCTGTTTTAAAGTTGCCATAGATTGGGTAATCATGGGTAATCATGGGTAATCTGGTGGTTTCCATAAATGGAGATACCCCAAATGGATTGTTTATCATGGAAAATCTTATGAAAATGGATGATAAATGGGGTACCCCTATTTTAGGAAACCCCCATCTATGAAGATCCCGCATTTCTCGGTACGAGTACCTAGACAAACTCAGCCCTTGCAGCCCCCGGGACTCCCTGCACTCACCAGACTTTGGGAAAGTGGCAAACTCCCCGGCTGCCTGCTGCGACACCAAACAGAAACAGATTCATTGCTGTCATTTCTGCATCATTGAATCATCCAAATAAGGGGGGCAGAAATGTCAAATGTGTTGTTGTTGTTGTTGTTGAACCATAAGCAATCACTTTTCTTAAACAATGGTTGATGTACCCCAAATTTGTGAATTGGTTCAGCAAAAACATGGCAAATGAGCCATGCTGGAAACCTTGATAGATTCTTAGGTCGTAAGAACATGCTTACGCACATGCTTGCGCATCCTTACGCTATTGGGGGTTTCTCTTACGCGGGGATCTGGGCTTTCTATGGGCTTACGCAAGGCTTACGCGAAAGTAAGTCACCACAAAAATCATCTTTTTTCGTGAAACGTTCCTTACGCGGCCTTTTTTGCAACAGAGTATTTCAGTGCGTCATTCATCATTTGTCGAATCCGAAGATGAAGATGTTGAAGAAGAGGATGTTGAGGACGAGCCTGAACCGTCAGCTTTCAATGTTGCCTGTTGCCGTCGACGCTTTCGAGCCTGCTTGCTGAGAGTTCGGGCCTTGGCTGATAGTTTTTCTTCCAGTGATCTTTTTGGCGCTGGCATGGCATGGGATTTGAAAGACTTTGGAAGATGGACATCACTTGCGCGAGGATGCGGCTGCGCTGTTTCCATTGCAATTGCGAAAAAGGGCGGCGTTTCGGGGCCATGGGGCAACTGTTCAGATAAAGCAGGTGGGCCTTACGCGTTCCTTACGCATACCTTACGCGTTCCTTACGCGAAAAAACACATTCTTTTTTCAAAATTGGGAGCCACCAATTAAGGTACATGGAAAAACATGCATATATCATATATCTGTATATATCTGTACATTAATTATCTGTTGTAAGCTTGTGTGTGCAATTCCAGTTGTTTCTTTTTTACAGCAGGTTTTTACAGCTCGGTTTCCCTTCCATTTGACTGTCATCAACGTGACCAAGCATATTGACCCTCATGTTTCTTTCATTCTTTAGCCAAAAGGTGCTTTTCAAGCATGCCTTACGCAGGCTTACGCACAACATTCAAAGCCAAAAACCTTGCGCAGCTCTTACGCCACTGCAGTTTTGGCTTACGCGAAGCCACCTTATGACCGTCCCCTTACTCACCAATACATAAAGAGTTTATAGCGCAGCTCAAATGGGGATGATTCCCGAATGCAAAAAGACTCATGCCAGCTCAGGGCAAAGAATTTGAGGTCACTGCTGGGAAGTTTCGTTTAGCCATTTGCGATCCATGGAATGCCCATGGTTCTACCTAGATGAGTGGGTCATTTTGGGGGTAAACGGTTAAGGACGGTTAAGTAATTACGTTTCATACCATGGATAAATTGGGATATCACGGGATATCCAAACAATGTCTTTTTGGCTTGTTCAACTCAAGAAAAATGCTGGGTTTGACTCAAAATATGGTGGCCAGTTAGGGGTAGTTTACCATTTTCAGACACAAATCATGTTTCCACCACGAAGCATCAACAACCAGAATCGTGGTATGTTTTGCGTATCTCTTTCCACGGATAGCTGGTGTCACAATTGCTGCAGAAAATGGTCCAGTTCAAAAACCAAAAAAAGCAGCAAGTAGAATCGATTAGACAGTCAATCAGACTTTCTGATAGGTTGTGCAGCAGTATACCGGTGCTAGATGATACTCTTAAATCTCTGAAACATCTGTTGCGATATGTACTGGGCGGACGTTGTTTCCTACCCCAGGCACCCAGAACTTACCCCATCCCAATGGCACACAGGGTTACCCCAGGCCAAACGGAAGTTACCCCAGGGACCAAATCCTATTGGCACACTGGTACCACACCATCGTTGGTTTGGCAAACAAAATATTTAAAATGTGTCCGTGCCATTGCGAACCGAATATTTAATACCATCTCCTTTGGTAATACAACCATGTCGAAAGTAAGCAACCGCCATTGGCACACACGCATTGACAGCAAAACAGCTGCCTTCTATAAATGAGAAAAGGAGCCAATTCTGCAGCACGCGCTTTGGTAGCCACACGCTTTCGCATTCTTTTCAGAACAGTAAAAACTCAAGAGCTTTCAGCGGTGGAGCAGAAGAGGAAACCAAGCCAAGCAGCAGCGGCAGGCAAGAGCTAAGAGACAGAAGAGGAGACAAAGGGCGAGTAAGGGAGACAGAGGGGAGACAAAGGGACGCAAGCTTGGCAAACAAGGTGGGGTATACAATTGCCATGACTTTCATCTTTCCTTTGGGAGTATAGTGGGTAAACCCACGAAAGATATGACAGGTAACCTATGCGAAGTGCCAAAAAATACATGAGTAAGTTAAAATCATAGGCGCTCTTCATGTGGGCCTTTCGCCATAGGCACACCACGATTTGGCACAAGATCTTGTCATCGGCGCTTGTTACAACATTGACCCAGCTCCCAAACTTGAACCCACTAGCACCAAATGGCAGGCACACCGATGTTGGCACAAGATCTGTTGTGCTGCACAAAATCATTGAAATACCCAGTGTCACATATTCTCTTTGACCGAGCATGCCACTGCGTTTGGATGTCACAAGTATCAAACCGTTTAAACCAAGCAATAAACAAACATGTTTATGACCACCAGTGTACCCCTGCGTTGTGTGCCCTGCAATGGACAAACAAACTACAAATGGAAGGTTCATGTTGGTGAAATTCAGCGTGCCTATGCGTTTTGTGGTCTTACAATAAGCAATGATCCAATGGAATAATAATGTCATATATATCTTTTATACACACTTCCCCACGGCACACCGACCTGAGACAACTTCAGGGGAGACGAGACAAGAAACGACATGAACCCAGTATTGTGATGGTCAGTAAAAGTGTCGGAAACCTCAAGCCTTTTCCCAAAGTTCCCCCGCTCACCTCTCAGCAAGGACCGTAAGTTCTGCCCCATCAGCCTTGGCAGCTGGCCATGGATCAGCTTTCTGGTCAAGAGATGAAAAAGGAGAGAAAAAATGAATCATGGAATACGAAACATGCGAGGTTTCATACAAATGAAAATCAAATTATATAATATATATATATATATTTATTTATTTATTTAATATATATATATACACACTACATATCATATATATATATATGTATAATATAAATATATATATATATTAAATAATATATACAAATATATATATATATGTATAATATATAATATCTATAATACATATATATATATATCATATAATTATATTGTACATAATATTAAGAACATAAGATCAGAAGTTATATTTCAGTGAAGTGCATTTTTTCACAAATGGAACAATGATAATGATGGGATCCCCAAAGGCGGCAGACGATCATGTGGGAAACTCAACGCGTAGCTCCGATTGCCTTCCCATGGCTGGTAGGGAATATTTGGATACACATTTTTATTTATTTATTTACATATATATATATATATCAAATATTATATATATATATTAAAATACAATATATATGCATATATTATATATAATTGTGGAGGTTGGTGTAAAATCGTTCATCTGCAAACGGCCATGCGTCGCGGTTAAAACATCTGCTCGGATGAGCCCTGGGGTAGTGTTAAATCCCATATCACAAATTCGCAAAGGATATAAATTGGTGGGAACCAGATATCTTGGGGATTATCCCACCAGGGTAGCTTTCCTGCTGCCAAATTGCTGTCATAAAGGTGCCATCACCTGACGAAACAGCGATGGAAGCACAACGGTGCAGCCCATGGTCGGCACCAAGTGCACGAACAAAATGCTGGGAATGTCATGATTTTGTATGGTTTTACTAGTTCAAGAACCGCCTGGGCAGTGGAGTTATGGGATACCCTCTAAAGATGTCTAAAGTAATTCAACATATTTATTGAACATGTCCATTTATATAGTTCGTTGATTTACCGTTCCAAAAAATGGTGATGTTCCATGGAAATGACCTCTGGCGCGTTGAAAAATGACCTAAATACCGCGTTGTAAAATGACCATTTTCTCGCGTTGAGAAATGACCCCCCTTCCATTCACAACTTACAGATTTACTGTAGCTGCCTATCAAACCACACTAATGATGATCAAGTGGTCATCCAAGCCATCCAAGCTGTGGATATCTCTGAAGTCATCTGGAAATTTTTAGTGACTCCACTTCCAGAGTCACAACACTAGTGGCTAGCGTGTTGGAAGCCCGCTAGCCAAATAGCTGGAGAGTTAATCTACCATCTGGTTATTTCACATAGCCATGGAAAATCACCATGCTATTAATAGGTAAACCATCTATTTCTATGGGCCATCTATACCATGGCTATGTTAAATAACCAGAGGGTATCTGTAATAGCTGGTAATTATCCTTGTAATACGGTGGCCAAATCCCACGGCACCTGACATCGCAAGGCCTGGAACTCCTGGGGCCAAAGGATCCGTCCCAACATCGTGAAATGTGAAATTGTGGATGTGTGTGGCAAATAATGCATGAAAATACGTATATAACTATATATAACTATATATACTAGATTATAAATACATATATATATATACTAGATCAGCAACTAAATATATCGATTATACTAGTATATGATCTAGTATGTAGATAAAAGTCAGCAGTTGCCGACTCACATGCTTCCAATTTCTCTGGACAATGGATTTGAGATCATCAATAGTTACCAGTAGTGGTGCCTCAGTTTGTTAGCAAAGTGGTTTATACTAGCTGCACTAGGGTCTATGGCGATGAAATAACATGAAATATTGGAATAACTATATCGTGATGAGGTAATTAAATGTAATTAACATAAAATCAACACACATTTTTTGGGGCACCAGCTTGTACTAAACAGTAATCCCCCAAACAAAAACGGCAAAAAAGGTTGGTGTAAGATTTTACTTCAGAAATCCTCATATCTCCATCTCCACGCAGGAAATCGCCCATCGTTGGTCGTCAGGAACGCTGCATGGCTCCGATAGAGCTTTGAAGTTTAAGTATCAGTGGGATTATTATGTCACAGCCTATATACTATCGTACAATATTATATATCGCACATATTCTTAATCGTCAAAAATCGTCCATCTGTTTCCTGTTCCATGGTTTTCAGGTTGACATATTATGACATATTGATGTCCTATGTTGGTCGCCACATTGATCTCCATGCCAGTTGTCATCATGGGTGTATCGATCAACCGCTCACGACAAGGTCAGCGGCAAACTGGACATGTTTTCTATGGGTGTCATCAATCCCATGCTGGGGATCCTTAGAATTTGGATAAATTTGGCATAAGTAATATGTAATAAATAATGTATAATACATATTGTATAGTATATAACATATAACATATAATTAAATATAAATATGTATGGTTATAATGTATATATATGTAATATTCTTATTAAGAAGCGGATGACCATCCCTTTTCATGGGAAAATCAACAATGCATGGCACATATGTCCCACCCATCTCCTTCGCCGCTGTGCGCGGACGTCCGCAGGGATGTTGAGCAGCACTTGACAAGACGTGGTTGAAAAGAGGATCGGCTGACATTGTTCAACTAAGAAATGTGAAGATCTCACTGCAACAAGCTGATTGCTAATAAGTAGTCCAGTACATTTGAATACTGAAAATGTTGAAGTAGCTCAGGACTTTACGTAGTTTTAGCATGTTTCAGCTAGTCTACGTTGCAGTGAAGAACTGGAAGCACTCTCAAAGATGGCGGGTTTTTTTCGTGTGGAATTCTGTTGGGATCCTGTGTCAAAAAAGGTTTCCCGCTGTGGCAGGAGGAAACGGCTCCTTGTCCAAAGACGGGCCCCTTGAGACCGGCGAACGGGAAGAGATGATGTGACAGAATGCTGGTGGATTGTTCCACCCGAAATCGAGGTATCTTGGGTCCATGTTCAACCCCAATCTCTTGGATTTCAATCTTTTGTTCAAAGACATATGTTTAAGTATTATCCTAGATCTTCGATTGTATAAGAATATTTTGGTAGACTATGTTGTTTACCATTTCTTGAGATATCGGGCAAAAAAAGTAGTCCTTGACCACATCGACTGATTTTTCTTAAATCGACCAGTTATGGGCCAAATGGGTCCATATGAGACATTCAGCACTTGGAGTCAAGAATCCCAATGTTGAGAGATTAAATTTGATGATTTGGGGATACTTTTGGATTCATTAGCCATTGATCATCTCTTGGATTGGGATAACCACTTAATTACTACTATGATCTTAGAATATGGGATAGATTGGGATAACCATTGGCAAAGTCCTAGCCATTTTCTGGGACCACTGGCGACTTAGAAACTTGATTCGTGATTTGAGATGTAAATCATATGAAATCTACAGATTTTCAATGATGTTCATGGATTTTCATGAACAAAACGACAAAAGTTTGCGCCGACAAAATTCTTCAAAACGACCTCAAAATCCCAGCAAACGACCTCAAAAACCATCAAACAGCTACAAATCCCAAAAACTAGGTCAATCATGGTTTTTACGATTCCAGAGGATTTGCTTCAAAACATGATATTTCCATAAGCTTCAGCAAATTCGTAGCCATTTTGACCCAGGCAGGGAAACCTAGCAGGAGCAGAAAGCGTGACTACATTCACATCTGCAAAATCTTGCTGCTTAATTGCTACATTTGACACTGAAGCTGTAGTGCATATGGATTTACATCATAATTTCAATGGTTTTACCTTGAAGTGGATTTTGCTCAAGACTTGCCTAGGCGGTAAAGGGTACCAACATGGCAGGTGGGTTAGGGGGCAAATCTTGCCCTTCAATAGCTGGGTCGCCTACTTTTCTGTGAAACGTATGGTTTTGGCTTAAAACAATCTGAAACGACTCAAACGTCTACTTCTTGGACTGTCGATCAGAAAAAGTAGCACAAAGAGCATCGACCAAAATATTTTGAGATTTAGAAGCTCTAGGATCACATATGAATCACTAAAGCCGTGATATTTCTCGCACTAATCGCGGCATTAACCGTATTAATCCTTCCCACCCAACAAGAGCCCAAAAAAAAGGGAACCGCATTTTTTCTTGAACAAAACCAATACAGTACTAAACAGGTGTGTCACGTGGGCACATCTGACGTGTTCATTCTGTTCATTCATTCCAGGGGTCAATATCATGGAGCTGCGCGAGTGTTTGAAACGCCCATCACTGACAGTACTGACTGTCCTGGCCAGGATCTCCTTGTTGGATTGACAATGAACACCTACCATCTGGTTATTTAACATAGCCATGGAAAATCACCATTTTTAATAGGTAAACCATCTATAAATGGGCCATTTTCCATGGCTATGTTAAATAACCAGAGGGTACTAGAACTGGAATCTCAATATGTCTCAATCAACCCATCGATGCCCCGTTTAGGGCAATGACCAATCAGACGTCAGCTTCTCATGTATATCTGTATATAGACGTCGGGCATTGTCAATCATCTATTCCTTTTGAAAAACACAAATCGCACCAAATAGCTTTGTCCGAAAATGGTGGGTATACCTCCATAATCGCAATTTTTTACAGTGATGATATGGGAAAATAAGATTCTAAACCATTGAATTTTGGGTGATTTTGAATTTTTGGGTACCCTAGAAACTCAAACTCCCGCGCTTCTTGGCCGCTTTCAGGAATCACATGTTTTCTCCACAAAGCGATTCGCATCATGCAGGTAATGCGAATGGGGTTGGGTCGAAAATTTAGGACACCATTGCCTCTAAGAAAAAAAGGATGCAAGATACTTCATGAAACAAAAGAACAAAAAAATGAACAATGTTGCAACAAATGTTTTGCTATTTGTTTTTGTTTTTAGACCCATCCCCATCTTTTTCAAACTGCCCTCATCTGCACGCAGCAGTCTCTGGCAGCGGAGTGGCTAAAAACCTGGCGCCAGTTCACAAAGTCTGCAGGAGGTTTGTTCAAGGACCTCTTTTCCTTCATTAAAAAAAAACACAAATAAAACAACTGTTTTTATATGTGTCTACAAATGGTATTGCTTGTAAATGTGTATACATGTTTCAACCAACTTTTGTATGGTGTACTATTGGGTTTAAGCACATCACCACCATACTCGTCCCTGGCCTTATCACCACCTGAAAGTCAAACATCAAGAGGTATGTATGTTTTTTTCCTGGAATCTTCCAACAACAACAGATGGCAAATGTCCTTATATCACCCAACTAGTGGCTATATATATATATAGTATATATAATCTTCAACAAAATGGTTTACAAAAAAACTGCAAATTTGAAGATTTACTTCTGCAAGAACCAACTGTCCCAAATGTCCTGCAAGGCATTAGCTTGACATTCGCTGTGCTAATCTTGGGAATCTTGAGATGTAGATGTTGGACGATTATGGCTTAGTGGAATTCCACATCAGCCAGGCAAGCAAAAACTACTTGAAATGTTCACCCTCCCGACGCTCCCTATGCCCATGAAAAAACGTGTTCATCCTGTTTACCGGTTCATGTGCTTCTGAAAACATGGCTAATCTTCAATAGCCTGCAAAAACAGATAAGAAAGTGACTATTTTGCTGTAATAATCTGTAATAACTTATTTGTCATTATTTCTCCATATCTAGCTCGAGATGAACCGATTGTTTACCCAGTTCAATCGTGCGCTTCAAGACAAGGCCTTTCGTGCAGGCCCTTCTTGCAAAGGCTGCTGGCGTACCTCTAAGACTGCAGCGAAGCCCAAAACGAGTCAATCTAGAGGGTCCTCAGGCCTTAAATAGGGGGCCCCCCATTCATTGCACAGAGAAAGTTGCCAAATCTTGTACGATTCAAGTCCCAAACGCTAAAAACATGTCGCCTTCCAGTGAAGAGAGTGCTTTCGACTGTTGCATCTTCCTATACAGTAGACCACGAAAGTGCCAACCTTTCCTAAAAATTAAATTCATAGTGGCTGGTTCTCAAACCAACAGGAACCCCCATCTCGGGGGTCAGACTTATTAAATTAGCATACATGACCAGGGACGAGAGGCGGCACCATTCTACCCACCACCGCATTGCGCCGTGGGCACTGCAGCTCCTTCTCGGCGAGACAGCGATGGATCCAAAGCTCTCGATCCCGGGCCAACTGGATGAAAGGCGTTGGGTTGATTTACAGCACCAAAAAGCTGGCGAATAGTTGGAAACCTGGAAATGGAGGGGAAGACAATATCTGTTTAGCATCCTGGCAATGTTTTCCGGCATCTTTTGGGGGTTACTATGTAGGGGGAAACACGGTGTTTGATATGAACCAGCAAACTCAAATCTGTTGCCAAAATGGGGGATAATTGGGGGATTCTTGCTGTCAACGGATTCATGTCAATTTTACAGGAAACCATGGTTTTTACCAGTAAGTATGAGGATTTCCTGCAATCTGTCCCTTCATCTAATTCTGAGGAAGAGAACCTCATGGATGAGGATCTTTTTGGTCAGTTTTGCAGGCAAAAACATCCAAAGAATGGGGCTTGTATGTTGGTGTATGATATACCCTCTGGTTATTTAACATAGCCATGGGAAATCACCATTTTTGATAGGTAAACCATCTATAAATGGGCCATTTTCCATGGCTATGTTAAATAACCAGATGGTACCTGATTCTCAGGCTGATCAGGCTGCCTTTCTGGCAGCAGTTTGGCATCGGATATGTCGATGGTTTCCAATCGGTACTTTCAACGAACAACAATGCGTCGCGATGGTTTCTGCCTCCTGCAGCTTTCCCAGCAACGCAGTGATGGTGTTGCCAGCCTTGCGAATGGGTGTCATGATGTGTCATGTACCCTCTGGTAAATTAACATAGCTATTGAAAATGGCCATTTATAGTGGATTTTCCCATGAAAAATGGTGATTTTCCATAGTTATGTTAGTTTACCAAAGGGTATCATGTGGAGATCCGGAGAGTTCGGGATGGTACTCGGATTCCATGGGTTCGGGGCTTGTGCCCCAACTGGTGCAGCATTTTTTTGTCCCCTGAGGCAGGAACGGAATGACGTTTGTGACCTATTCACATTAACAGAAACGTGCAATAATTAATAATTGTTAATGTTAATATTGATATTCCCGTAGTTAACAAAAATAATGATATTCTCATAGTGTCTCCAGATTTTTCCCCAAGTTGGTGAATCACAATTCCTAAACCGTCCCTAATCACCATATATAAATGGGTAACATTGGGTAACCATTATCCCCAAATAATAGGTTTATGACATTGGGTTTACCACACGAAACATCAAACATTGCAATCAACAAACCTGCCATGTAGCGTTGATGGTTCCATTCCAACCTCCATTTTTCTTTGGGATTACCCCGTTTTCTGGCATCGTTTTTGGTGCTTCAAATCCCAAAAACGTCGTGCCTGCCGCCCGGAACCACCCGCCAGCTCCAGAAAGGTAAAGATTTGTTGCCTTGTCTCTGGCAACCGTTGGAGGTGCACAAACTCATCAGTGAATACCCTTGGTTAGTTCACCCACTTAATATATATGATACGAGTATCTTATATGTGGGATATACTCGCCTGTGTGTGCATATATATATATATATAATATCATTATATTCAGTCAGTTTTTCCCTTCCCAGGATTTTTTCTCTTCCCAACCGGGTGGTTCTGGGGGTTCCCAAATTGGCCTTTTCCCTTCTTTTTTGAGTGGTTTGCCCGTCCCTGAACGGCTTAGGTTCCCCTACTGCTGAGTAAAAGACCAATTGCGGGCATAGGTTGTCAAAGGTTTTGAATATTTAAAATTCAAGAGATACCCTCTGGTAAATAAACATAGACCCTGGCAGATAGGGGTTGGAAGACTAGTTTCCATTAAACAATAGTGATTTTCAGGGTCTATGTTTATTTACCAGAGGGTACCATGCTTGTCCATGCTTCTGCGTTTCATGTTTCACTGGAGCCATGTTTGTCCCATACAAGTGCCTGTTGAAAGCTGTTCAAAGCGGTGCGGGTTCACGTGCAGCAAGTGCAAGGGACAAGCTTTCAGGGAAAGGCAAAAACCTGATGGGAAGGGGAGTACCAAACTGGGGGGGAAGGACAGCAGGGAAGGGAAAGAACCAAAACGGAAAGGGAAAATATCAAACCCGTCTTTGTTTTTTGTGTTCATCTGATGTCCAATGATATCGCATGATTAAGTGGGTCAAACGTTGTTTTTTTCGAGTTAAGTATTGTTTGGGATCCGCTATGATCGTGGCTGAAAAACCTCCATGTTTGATCATGTTTGTGGATCTTTTTCCACCTCCATCTTTGCTGTTTAAAACATGAAAAAATATTGATTGGTGGTTTCAACCCCTCTGAAAAATATTAGTCAGTTGGGATCATTATTCCCAATATATGGCAGTGTGTCAAAACCTTGTACCCCTGTAGTTCACATCAAAATAGCTGGTAAATGGATGTTCATTCCCCTAAAAATGGTATTAATAGGTATTGATCCATACCCATATGGAAAAATAAAAACCATGTTCCAAACAACCAATCAGAATAGGTTTCTCACGGGTACCCAACATTCAAAAAAGGCCCTGACACCACCACGGCCGTCGCCAACGCCGCCTGCGCCGAGCAAAGCTACCCTCCGGTGATTGAACATGGCTAGAGAAAATGGTCCATTTCTAATATTTGGGTTTGTCTGAAAATAGTGTACCCCTACACCCAATGGTTAATGATCATTATCCCTACTAAATGGCTATAATTGGGGGTATACCCCATTTTCAGACATACCCATTTATAGATGAATTATATATATATATATAGATCTGGGTAAATTATAATAATTCACTAACCTGAATTGTTCGGCCATTTGGGGATGATTTCCCTTACTAACCATGATTCCAGTGAGGTCACAGTGAGGTCGTTATAATTTACCCAGATAGATGAATTATCCATTCAACATGTTGTACCAACCATATTGATTAAGTGATTGTTTCATTGTTATCATCTGTGTCATTGACATGACATAGATGATTATAATAGTTTATCGTTGATATGACAGAATTATCATTGCTATGACTTACAAAAAAAAATGCATTTTTTAAGCCCTTTGGCATCCTGTGGCAACCCAAACCGGGCAATGATCATGCATATAGCTGAATTCAACGGATTACCATGGATTACCTGTTATTTCAGAGGTCGTTTGGGGAGGATGCCCCCTACTCACCAAAACTGCATATAGATGATATGCGTTTCATGATCTCCTAAGAGATGTGGTGTTTTTCACTGGAAACCTTCACAGAAATGCCCCAAAGGCCTTGGACCTTGCAGATGGGAACCAATTATACTGGTGATTGGAAAAAAAACATCCAAAAATAATTGAGCCATGCTTAATATTAAATATATATATATATGTTTTAATATGTATATATAATAAATATAGTATACATCTACCTATCTATCCGAATCTCGCCATTCGGAAGCGCTTCCAGACCTCCCGGAGCGCCCAAACCGGAAAGCCGCCTCGATCTTGGCCATGCCATCCTCCCCCGCCTCGGCCTGGCAAATGTTGGTAAATATTCCATACATGGAGCATATGGCTACTGTAATACCTTTAAAAATTATATATATATTGGCTGTGGAATCTGGAGCAACAAAACCCTGAATTTCTTTAATTTTACTGCTCTAAACCCTTAATTTCCGTAAGTTTAAGGCTCTGAACCCTTAATTTCCTTAATTTTAAGGCCCTAAACCCTTATAATGTCCTTAAGTTGAAGGCTCTAAACCTTTAATATCCCTAATTCTAAGCCTTTCAACCCTTATATAACTTCTTCCAATTTTAGGGTTGGAAGCTGTTTAAAGCATCCAAATACAAAACAAATACATAACACTAATTCCCTAATTCCTTAATGCGAAGCGCACCTCCTTAGGACCCGAAAGTTTGGGGTTTGGGGTTAAACTTTATATACATAAAGGGAGGTGCGAATACGGTCGCACCCTAAACTGAAGACATCGCTGGGGCGGAATGTACGCTATAAAAGATGTCCCGTTGGGTCCAGGGCAAGAGGCTTAACCCTCTTGCCAATCTCGCATATGATGGTCAAACTGTCTGTATAATAAAAAATAATAAAGTAATAATATAATTTAATAATATATATCATATACATAATATATAAATAATATATTGTAAATATATAACATATTGTAAATATATAATAATAATATAATATATATATATGGAAGCAAAACACGACACCTCTTAGTGGGGCAAAACCGGACGTTAGGCCTGAGGCTCGGCTTCCAGAGTCCTGGTCAAGATTCAGCAATCGTTTCTCAGGTGGTAACTTTATGGTTTCTATACCCATGACGGTCAGCACATGGAAACTTTATGTTTCTATATAGCAATACACATGACGGATCCATGTCTGGTATATTAATGCTAACATGACTGGGGTATTTTTTGATGGGATCCATGGAGCACCATATATAGCAGACATATGGATCCGTCATGGGTATAGAAACCATATGGTACCTCACGGTAACTCTATGGTTTCACTCTATGGTTGAACATACAAAAAATGGTGACTATATGGTACAGTAACTATATGGAAAAATACTATGTGGTGACTATGGTGACTATATGGTAGTGAGCCTTAAAAATGATGATCGTTCTGTGGTACCAAAAATGGCTCTGATATATCACCCATGCGGGGGTATAGCAGGAATCCTGCTGACACCATACATACGAAACACTGATGGTCTATCAACGTGATGAAATGTGATGAAGTTATATTAGCTGCCATTCTTGGGATGGCGGATTGGCACTGAGGGATGTTCTCGTCAAAGGTTTTGGTTGGTGCAATGCTGCTGCTGATGATGATGATCATCATCATCATCATGACATAGGGATAACGATAGTTTTGTGCGTAGCCGTTTAGCATTAGATGCCCTGAACTATACCAGTTTGTTGGTGTGAAATATAGACTTGGACACGACCTGTCATGGAAGTGAAGATTCGATGCGCGGAAAATCATCCCTATTTCACCAACCTGTCAGACTGTCAAGGTCTGTAATGAGATTGAAAGTCAGTACCTACTATTCTGATGGTGATATATTTGTCAATGGTTTGCTTGATCCCAAACGCCGATCCGAAACAAATGGGTCTGCCCAAATGTGTTCCACCCCAAAATCCAAGTTGTTTATCATCACAAGAGTAACCATTAAAATTATCACTTTAGGATATTTTAGGGATATAGCCTTAGACCATTTCTCGACAGACCCACGTACACTCAAATATTAACCCGTTGGTTCTACGCCCGTGTTTGAATGGTTGAGTTAAATCGCCATGTTGACTATAACCATTTGTGCTGGGCTGTAATATAAATATATATATATATATATTTATGATTATTTATGTATATATTTAAATTTATATATTTATATATCAGATCATTGCTGGGTGTTCTGGAAATCTATTGATTCATGAAATACAAATAGGCTAAATCACCATTTCTATGAACATCAATCAATGAATGGTGATTCATAAAAATCCATGATGACATTATGGTGAAATTTGAAATGGCTAAGCCAACCTGTGTCCGATTCCTGTCCTGGAGTTCCAGCTAGTGGCCTGTGGTCACAATTTTCGGCACGATGTTAAAGGGGGATCGCCGGACGAAATTGAAGAATAATATTAGACATGTTGAAGGAAAATCGTATGTTGTAGTAACAGGAATTCAAAAATGTGCGTCGACAATGCTTAGGGATGACTCAAAGATCTAAAAGAGTTGAAATTATACACATTTACACTTGTTTTTTTTGTCTTTCTGGGGGTTAAACGAAGGATCGATCTGGGAAAGTTGCTGGAAAAGCACAGTTTTGATGACAGGGATGGGTTCGTCCAGCGAGTGTATAAACACTGTTCGCTCCCAACAACCCAGATTCCAGGGGCGAAAAGGCCAATATATAACAATATTAAGGTATAATCACCTTGTTCCACCATTGTGGCAATCTTAACATTGATCAATTGGGTATGGTTTAGAGTGTATAATATATATATAAATATATATATATATATACGTATATAATGTGGGATACAGATTTGTGTGGGGATACAGAATTGTGTCCACAGACTCCAAAAATATTTTGTATCTTTGGAAATGATCGAGGGGTACAGTTTTGTGTCCACAGGATTTTGGTGTAAGTTTTTTTTCATTTTTTGTTTTCTTTAGTTTTTAATTATTTTTTTATTTTTAACTTTAATTATAATATTTTTTATTTTTAATTTAATTATTTTTTATTTTGTTTTATTTTTTTTTATTTTTATGTTTAATTATAATAATTTTTAATTTAAATATTTATTTTATTTTAAATTATTTTTTATTTTTATTTTTAATTAAAATAATTTGTATATATGTTTTACTTTATTATTTTAATTTAACATTTTTTTTAAATTGTGTCAGGATACACAATTGTGCCATTGTGTCAGGATACACAATTGTGTCTTGGTCTTGTTTCTGTTTGTTCAAACATGTTTCATTTTTTTTCATTTTTTAAAGTTTTTCTTTTACTTTTTATTTTCCATCATTGAAATTTTCCAGATGCCTTCCACAGAAAATTACATCCAGGTACACAATAGTATGGTTTGTTTGGAGGGTACACTATTGTGTCCTGCTGCTTTCCTGAGGTCATGTTTTTTTGATTTTTTTCAATCATTTCCTTTACCTTTTCCTTTGCTAAAGTTGTTTCTTTTAATTAATTACGTTCTTAGTTTCTTTCATTTGAAATTCTCAGAAATGCCCAGTTTCCCAAAATATATGATGCCTTATTAAAACCCAATTAAAAATCATCACTCAAACAATTTTTCAAGGGGGTAGTCCATGAGCAACCCTGATACATAATAGTGTGGTTTGTTTGGAGGGTACACTATTGTGTCCAGCTGCTTTCCTGAGGCCATGATTTTTTGTTTGTTTCAATCATTTCCTTTACCTTTTCCTTTGCTAAAGTTGTTTCTTTTAATTAATTACGTTCTTAGTTTCTTTCATTTGAAATTCTCAGAAATGCCAAGTTTTCCAAAATATATGATGCCTTATTAAAACCCAATTAAAAAACATCACTCAAACAATTTTTCAAGGGGGTAGTCCATGAGCAACCCTGATACATAATAGTGTGGTTTGTTTGGAGGGTACACTATTGTGTCCAGCTGCTTTCCTGAGGCCATGATTTTTTGTTTTTTTTCAATCATTTCCTTTACATTTTCCTTTGCTAAAGTTTTTTCTTTTAATTACCTAATTACTTTCTTAGTTTCTTTCATTTGAAATTCTCAGAAATGCCCAGCTTTCCAAAATATATGATGCCTTATTAAAACCCAATTAAAAATCATCACTCAAACAATTTTTCAAGGGGGTAGTCCATGAGCAACCCTGATACACAATAGTGTGGTTTGTTGGAGGGTACACTATTGTGTCCAGATGCTTCCTGGTGTGATTTTTTTTCAAGCATTCCCTTTACCTTTTCCTTTGCTAAAGCTTTTTTCTTTTATGGTATTTCTATGGTATTACTATTGGATTTCTATGGAATTCCTATGGGGTGTCTATGATGTTTCTATGATATTTCTGGAGGATTTCTATGGGATTTCTGAAGGGGTGCTATGGGTGTTCTATGGTATTCTTATGGGATTTCCATTGGATTCCTATGGTATTTCTATTGGATTCCTATGGAATTTCTATTGGATTCCTGTGGGATTTCCAAGGTATTTCCATGATGTTTCTATGATATTTCTATGGGATTATTATTGGAATTCTCATGGGATTTCTTTTCTGGTTCCTATGCTATTCCATGTTATTTCTATGATCTTTCTATGGGATGTCTGTGAGATTCCTATGGGATTTCCATGGTATTTCTATGATATTTCTTTGGGACTACTATTGGATTTCTATGGGATGTCGATTGAAAGTAAATTGGCAGTAAATTGAAGTCAATTGACAGTAAATTCAAAGTAATTTGAAATCAATTCAAAGTAAATGGAAAGTAAATTGAAAGTAAATTGAAATCAATTGAAAGTAAATTGAAACCAATTGAAAGTAAATTGAAATCAATTGAAAGTAAATTGAAATCAATTGAAAGTAAATTGAAATCAATGGAAAGTAAATTGAAATCAATTCAAAGTAAATTGAAATCAATTCAAAGTAAATTGAAATCAATTGAAAGTAAATTGAAATCAATTGAAAGTAAATTGAAATCAATTGAAAGTAAATTGAAATCAATTGAAAGTAAATTGAAATCAATTGAAAGTAAATTGAAATCAATTGAAAGTAATCTCAAATCAAGTGAAAGTAAATTGAAATCAATTGAAAGTAAATTGAAATCAATTCAAAAAAATGAAATCAATTGAAAGTAAATTGAAATCAATTCAAAATAAATTGAAATCAATTGAAAGTAACTTCAAATCAATTGAAAGTAAATTGAAATCAATTGAAAGTAAATTGAAATCAATTCAAAGTAAATTCAAATCAATTGAAAGTAAAAGGAAATCAATTGAAAGTAAATTGAAATCAATTGAAAGTAAATTGAAATCAATTGAAAGTAAATTGAAATCAATTGAAAGTAAATTGAAATCAATTGAAAGTAAATTGAATTCAATTCAAAGTAAATTGAAATCAATTTAAATCTATCATGTTTTTTTGATTTCACCGTATTGCGTACCCGGTATCTTGTTTTTCCACACTATTCTGTATCCAAAATTTGTGAAGGGGGGGGGCCTCCCCACACTAATCTGTATCCTACATTATATATATATATATTAATACTTATATTTATAGTATGTCCAAAATATCCCAAAAAATATGAAATCGCGTGTGGCTTCTCATTGGGATTACCATTTATATACATAGGAGGAACTGTGGTTTCAAGCCATTCAATGGGTTGACACAGACCTCACGTGAGTTTTGAAGCCTGGAATTGAAGAGATGGCCTCTGAAAAACGCTCCAGTCTGAATGTCTACCTTTCTCAAGATTCTTAATATGGGCAACCCAATTCCATAACCCTACCATTTGGAGATATTTGTACAACCCATAAACATGGCGAATTTTAGGGAATATCTTATGAAAGTGGGTCTACATACCACATTTAGACTTTTCATGACTTTTCAGACTTCACATATTTGATGAAATTGGGTTTCTATATCACATTTAGACTGTTCAGTCTCTTGGTGTTTTTTCCATGGTTTTGTTCTCAACCCAAACTTCCGCCTTGTCTTTGCCCAGTTCCGGAGCCGAGGACCTTGGCTCCCGAAAGCCTGGTTTCCCATAATGTGGTTAAAACAATGTCATAAACCACCCATGACTGGGAATGGTTTATAGAACCTATAAAAATTGTGATTTGGGGGATGGTTTATTATTGTTTTACCCACATTGTAGTTCTTACCAATAAATACACCCATTTATATCCATTCATATGGAAATCCGGCTGACTGGGCTGACTGGGCTTTTAGACCCCAGTTTTGACCAATTGGACATACGTTGTTCCTACGACTCACGGCGCCATTGGATGGGGATGCAGACAGGCTGGAATCCGACTGGAATCCCGGCTGAGCTCGGCATCAACACGCGATTGGTGGATGCCCAGGCAACCCTGTCACCCTTTGGCCCTCTGAGTTCCGTCACGGTGATGGTTCTTGACCCACAACTGGCGAGAATTTGTCCAGATCTTGGGACTAAAAGATTATGCCAAGATACCCCAGGATCCCAAGGATTAATGTAATGAGTTGTAATGCAATTTCCAAACTGAGATTCTCCATTCAAAAATATACAATCAATCAATGCCCCATTTTTTAAAGAAGGATGTATGAGAGGTGAATTTGACATCTTTATATGTCGGGTCCATAGTGATTCCATCAACCGCACCAAATTCCTAGTATCAAACAGTGCCCGGCAAAGTCCAGTTCGACATATTTGGATATTGATCGAGTTCCTAATCATGGCAACTATGCTATCCCTGCAAATCGTAATTAATGTTTCTTAAGTGTCAAACACTCGCCATTCTAGATGTTTTCGGCTGTATCAGATCGTCATTTCTGTTGATGTCGGTGCCCTTGGTCGCAACATGATTTGCCCAGTCCCACCTGATGTCAAAGGAGAAACTGGAGCCTCAAGAACACAAAATGTGAATGAACGTTCAATGGGGTTCAGGTAATTTTTTACTTTCATGATGATATGGGATTATATCATGATATATTATGTATGGATATGATATGGAATATCAGATATTGCATAATGATATAGATGTTCGGCAGATATTCAGGGATTCTACTTCCATCTACCAGCAACCAGGATGTCAGTCCACAGTCAAGAAACACGACTCATAACTCCCCACCTGTGGAAAGGAGATGCGATCTCTGCTGCAAAAAAATGGACGAACTACCATCATCATTCACAACTTGAAACAAACCATTTTCCCGACCCAATGTTTCTACAATACTTGAAAAAAACACTGGAATGTTCAAATTCTGGAGGAACAAATTATTTCATTGTAGCACTTATAATACAAGGCGGTGGCGGAAGTTTCAAAAATAGGAAACCTATAGGAGAGGTTGGTTGTTGTGAATCACGGATGGCAGAGCGAATCCACTGATGGACCGGAAGGTGGTTGGAGTTGTGTTTTTTGGAGTGGTCGCCATGGTTGCAGTGGTCACCTCACCACAACTGCTGGATGTAATTAGTGTGGTGTAGCGGAGTTGTAGTTGTAGTGTAGTGTGGTGGGGTTGTAGTTGTAAGTTGTAGCTGTAATGTAATGTACTTAGTGTAGTCTAGTTTCAGTTGTAAGTTGTAGTTGCAATGTAGTGTCATTAGTGTAGTGTAGTTGCAGTTGTAGTTGTAGTTGTGGTGTAATTAGTGTAATGTAGTGTAGTGTATTGTAGTGTACTGTAGTGTTGTGTACTGTAGTGTCGTATAGTGTAGTGTAGTCTAGTCTAGTGTATTGTGAAGTAGTGTAGTTGTAGTTGTAGCGTAGTGTAATGTAAATCGTGTAGCGCAGTGTAGCGCAATGTAGTGGTAGTTGTAGCTGCAGTTGTAGCTGTAGCTGTAGCGTAATGTAATGTAATTAGTGTAGTGCTCCGAGGCTGCGGTGTTTTGTAAATTGTGACTTCGAAATGTGCTTCGCACCACAACGGCGTGCACTTTTTCGACATCGCAACTTCCGAAAGTGCTCCGCGCCACAACGGCGTGCACTTTTCCGACATGTCAACTTCCAAAAGTGGTCCGAGAATGGTGTGTTTTGGACATTTTGACTTCCTAATGTGCTTCGCGCCACGACGGCGTGCAATTTTTCACCTCTTAGCTGGCCACATGGCTCCGCACCCGCCGCTTTAGCGAGCCTACTTTTCGACCCTCCGGAGCCACAAACCATTGGAACAACACAGTGTTTCGCGAGTTTTCTACCTTTTCGCGCACCTGCATCTTCTTTCTTCTGACTCTTTCTCTTCTCTGATCTTCTCTTTTCTGCTCTTCTCTTCTCTGACTCTTTTCACATCTGCTTTAAAATCTGTCCAGATTGTCGGAAGTTTGACTTCTAAACTTCCTTCGACAATATGAACTCATACGAAATCTAAGATATTCAGAGACCCGAAATGTTCTGCCCACCTGGTGTCCGCACAGGTTTCTTGAAAGATCTACCCAAAATGATGGCTAGTCACGGATCTTCCTGTTCCGAAGATACTGCAGCCAAGGTGCCGAGACAATTTGGAGAGCCTGCGCCTTGGAGACAGGCCCGCTTTCTTCAGCATCGGTAATATAAAATCGGATCGGATCAACAAAGGGAGTTCAAACACCTGGGGGTTGGATGAGTTTCCACGAAATTCCATGTTTTTTTGAGGTTTTGTAGGTCCAGTAGTGTTGGGGAAATGGATGGAAAAGGCATGGAAGAATATGGAGGAAACACACACGGGATTTAGAAAGTTCTACCTGGAAACAACATAAATAAACCCATGTGGGAAGTAAAACATCCTTACAGGATATACTTGTTTGGCCGTGCCCAAAAAATATATTGCTGCTGGGTTTGACAAAATTCTCTGTGTACAGCGGTACATACATACTCTATCAAGTCAACTGTGTCAACATATACATACATACATACATACATACATACATACAACGATACATAGATACATAGATACATAGATACATACATACATTACATTACATTATATTACGTTACATTACATACATACATACATACCATTACATACATACATACCATTACATACATACCATTACATACAATTACATACCATTACATACAATTACATACCATTACATACCATTACATACAATTACATACCATTACATACCATTACATACCATTACATACATACATACATACCATTACATACAACTACATACCATTACATAACATTACATAACATTACATAACATTACATACCATTACATACCATTACATACCATTACATACATACATTACATTACATTACATTACATTACATTACATTACATACATTACATACATTACATACATTACATACATTGAATACATTACATTACATTACATTACATTACATTATATTACATTACATTACATACATACATACATTACATTCATACATACATACAGACATACATACATTACCATTACATACCATTACATACCATTACATACCATTACATACCATTACATACCATTACATACCATTACATACCATTACATACCATTACATACCATTACATACAACTACATACCATTACATACAACTACATACCATTACATAACATTACATAACATTACATACCATTACATACCATTACAAACATACATACATACATTACATTACATTACATTACATGACATGACATGACATGACATGACATTACATTACATACATACTTACATACATACATACATACATAACCATTACATACCATTACATACAATTACATACCATTACATACAATTACATACCATTACATACATACATACGTACATACATACATACAAACATAACCACGACATACCATTACATACCATTACGTACATACATACGTACATACATACATACGTACGTACATACATACATACGTACGTACATACATACATACATACATAGATACACACATAGATACATAGATACATAGATACATAGATACATAGATGCATACATACATACATACATACATACATACATACATACATACACACATACATACATACATACATACATACTTACATACATACATACATACATTACATACATTGAATACATTACATACATCACATACATACATACATACATACATCTATCCATCCATCCATCCATACATACATACATTACATACATACATACATACATACATACTAACATACTAACATAACATAACATAACAAAACATAACATAACATAACTAACATACATCCATACATACATACGCACGTACGTACATACATACATACATACATACATACATACATACATCATTACATTACATTACATTACATTACGTTACGTTACGTTACATTACATTACATTACATTACATCACATACATACATACATTACATACATCGCATACATTACATACATTACATACATTACATACATTACATACACTACATACATTACATACATTACATACATTACATTTGTCATGGCCGTTTCCAGCTACAAGCCTGAAAACAATGGTTAATTAAAAATGTGAAAAAATGTGTTTCAAAAATGCAATTTTAAAAAATGTGAGAAAAATGCATTTCAAAAATGCGAAAAAAATGTGAACAAATGTGAAAAAACATGTATTTTTTAAAGCAGTTTTGAGGTTTTGTTTTCTTATGTTTTGCTCCTGGTAGTCATTGTTTTGCTATAGCTAAATTTAACAGATCTGCGATCTGCACAGTCCACTTCCGATCGATTTGAACTGCTCCTCTCCGATTTTCAACCTGCAGAAGTTGGGCAGGCAGCAAAGTAACTGCAGCAAAACTGGAACCCCAAAAAATCAAACCTGAAGAAGAAGAAATCAGAGTTCCACCTTCCCAACTGGATTTTCAAACGTTTTTTTTTCACATTTTTCGCATTTTTTCACATTTTTTTCGCATGTTTTTCACCATTTTTTTCGCATTTTTTTCAAGTGCATTTTCAAAACACATTTTTTCACATTTTTTTCGAGGCGCATTTTCAAAACGCCTTTTTTTTTTTACATTTTTTACATTTTTTTACATTTTTGACATTTTGGACATTTTTGACATTTTTGACATTTTTTAACATACATACATACATACATACATTAATACATTAATACATTAATACATTAATACATTAATACATTACATACATACATACATACATACATACATAGATACATAGATACATACATAGATACATAGATACATAGATACATAGATACATACATAGATACATACATACATACATACATTACATTACATTGCATTACATTACATTACATTACATTACATACATTACATACATTACATACATTACATACATTGAATACATTACATTACATTACATTACATTATATTACATTACATTACATACATACATACATTACATTCATACATACATACAGACATACATACATTACCATTACATACCATTACATACCATTACATACCATTACATACCATTACATACCATTACATACCATTACATACCATTACATACCATTACATACCATTACATACCATTACATACCATTACATACCATTACATACCATTACATACCATTACATACAACTACATACCATTACATACAACTACATACCATTACATAACATTACATTACATACACTACATACATTACACTACATTACATGACGCTACATTACATTAGATTACATTACATTACATAACATTACATTACATACATACATGCATAAACACCTTACATACATACATAAATACATTACATTACATTACATTATATTACATTACATAACATTACATTACATTACATATATACATAAATTTATAAAACAAAAAATGCACATATTTATTTATTCATGTATTTTTGAACACACATACCCTCTGGTAACTTAACATGGCGATGGAAAATCATCTTAATAGCAAGATCAGCTATACATTGCCATGTTCAATAGCAATGTTAAATTATCAGAGGGTAAATCTGTGTTACATGATGTTACATGTATACACATGTATATGTATATGTGATGGTTGATCAAAATTCCTTCGTCCGGGAACGACCAATCTTCGCGAATAAAAATCGTTCGCAAATCTTTCGCGAACTCCATGCTTATCTTTCGCGGTATCCATGTTGAGCAGCAATTCCTCTTATGAAGATTCTTTCATCACCTGCCAAATCACACAAAATTATCACGGATAACTTCTTCATAGCCTTGTAAACATGCAGCTAGCATCACGGAACCCCCTTCTCAGGACAGGTTGTTGCTGATTAGGTCAATTTTCCAAGGCTTACAAGGCCACTCCCTTCAAAATGCATGTTGACTTTCGCCCACTCTTTCGCAGAACTTTCGCGAAAATACCCCTATCCGCAGACCCCAGCCATCAGCAGGGGGCACATCAAAGGAAAAGCAAACACCAGGGGCCTTGGTGTTTGGCTCTCGCAAAGCCTCACTTTTGGAAGCTTGGCTACCGTGTTGGAGCTTGTTTCTTGAGATGTCAGAAAGCAACGTGAGGCAGTACCAGCGGCAGGTGCACGGATGTGCTTCAAGACCATGGTATTTGGCTGTGGCGAAGCCGTGGTGAAGCCTCACCTTCGGAAGCTTGGCTGCTACCTATGGTGCGGTACCATTTTCCTGCCGGACCCCGGGCGGCAGGAGGTGGTAGCCCTTAACAAGGGGTAACTTATACAATAATAATAATAATAATACGTATAATTTCTTACAACCATCTTACGTCACAACGTACCACCGTTACCCTCATACTACTATGGACTCTTCCGCGCTAGCTCATGGGCAGTCAACCATTAGTATTGATATCATGGTGAATCTTAGATACCCGTCAAAAAATCTATTGTTTTAGCTGGTTTGTACAGTTTACCATCAATATCAAAAAGGTTAAAGTACTATATAAAATATCTAACCAAGGTTGACTCAGATACAAAAATACCAAAAAGAAATATAGCTATATTACTTCTCATCTGATCTTTCCATCACTATTATTCCCATCTTCCAGACCCAGGCACGCCGCCCACATCGTCCGGAGGCGGAGCTAATGCCAGCGCGCAGCTCCTTGAAAAAATGAGCAATGTAATTATGGCAATTCAGATCAGTAAAAGAAAACATGGAAAAAAGGGAAACGTGCAAAATATAGAAAACATGGAAAGATGATGAGTAATCGACGACTTATCAAAGGAAAGTTTAGCTGGACGATTGTCATGCTCGCCGTCATGTCAACCACACCATCAACCATCATCAAGTAGATGAGAAGTGTAAGAGTTTGGAAGCGTGTGAATTCACGGTGAAAACATTGTCGGCGCAAAAACCTGTGCTGAATTTTAGGTACGGTACTAATACTGTAATGTGGCTCCTGGGGTTGCCGAAGTAGGGCCTCTGTTTCCGCGGGTGCGGGGCTCGATCTGCGAAAGTTGTCGACAAAAAGCACACAGGACTGTAGCGCAAACTCAATGTTTTCAAAACGGATAAAAAAGTGACAGCCGCGGAGCGCTTTTGGAAGATCAGGCCGGCAACATCTGCACCAGACTGTAGCGAGAACTCGATTTGCACTTCAATACGTTTAAAAACTGTCACGTTCCGACTTTTGGAAGATGAGGTCCGCAGAATATGCACATAAAAATCGTTAAAAGACTGAGGCGTTCTGCGTGAACGTTGGTCGATTTTGTGTGACGCTCCTGCTTTGCGGGTTTGCAACCGGCTGTGACAAAACGCACTGGCACGGCTGCGCGCAGCAAGGTGTACATACTACACGACATGCACCCTGAAAACATGTGGAATGTAGGTTAGGCATCATCGTGTTGGTTTAGGATCTCTATACGGTTGGTGTACTGTATATTCTGGCTTGGTTCAGGGTTGGCTTGGGGTTTGAATATCATCTCGATGATAATGCAAACCTTTTAGATAGATAGATAGATGGATAGATGGATAGATAGATATATAGATAGATGGATAGATGGATAGATGGATAGATGGATAGATGTATAGATGGATAGATGGATAGATGGATAGATAGATAGCTAGATAGATGGATAGATTATTAGATATAGATTATTAGATATAGATTATTAGATATAGATTATTAGATATAGATTATTAGATATAGATTATTGGATATAGATTATTGGATATAGATGTAGATATAGATGTCGGTGAAGATATAGATAGATATAGACAGATATAGATATAAATAGATATAGATAGATATAGATAGATATAGATAGATATAGATAGATATAGATAGATATAGATAGATATAGATAGATAAAAATAAAATAGAGATTAAACACATATAGATATAGATGTAGATATAGATGTAGATATAGATATGGATGGATGGATAGATAGATGGATAGATAGATAGATAGATATAAATAGATAGATAGCTAGGTAGGAAGGTAGGTAGGTAGATAGATGATACTCAAGGTGTATCTAATGCACAACATGCACCTGGTGAACATGCTTCACTGATAGATTGATCGATAGATGATAGATGAGCCATAGGAGCCAGGAGCCATAGAATCCATAGAAGCCGCAGAAGCCACAGAAGCCACCAGGAGCCACCAGGAGCCACCAGGAGCCAGGACCGTAGAGGCCATAGAAGCCATAGAAGCCACAGAAGCCACCAGGAGCCAGGACCAAAAAAAAAACTATTACCAACAAAAAACAAAAAATACCCCTCCAATCCTCCAATAACAATTATTTCCTCGCCTGATCTGCAACATTTCGGGTGATGCCAGTGACGTCATATCTGGCAAAGTGGTAAAGCCTTCTCTGTTAGGATTTTACAAGGCCCATGAACCCTGGCCGATCTTATATCCAAGGTTTACACACCTAAGAATCGATTGAACCTCTGCCATCAGAGGGGCTACCGATGGTTCTCGATGATTTCCTCCAGGAAACATTAGGAAACCGCAGGGGGTCATGGTCAAAAACCATCACACAACAATGGAATTCCTCTCAGTTGGGTCCAAAAATGGGGTAATCCGGTAATCCCCAAAAACATCCCAAAAAACCAGTCTTTTGTCAAAACCATCTTCCCCATCATTTTTCCCCATTCAGCTAGTGCCATTTTGGATATTGACAAGCCCTGGCCCAGGCTCCTGATGTTGGCCAGATGCTCTTGTAACTCTTCCAAGGGCCTGGTGCGAAGTGCCAGCAATACAACCCCCTTAGTTCGATTTGGGGCGCAAAAAAAAAACGAAATCAAAAACGGCAGACTCACTGTGTGCCCAAGAACTTGTGGCAAATCCCAAATCAATCCTTTTCTCTCTTGTGGATCTCCTACTTGGAAACCCACCTAGGAACCTTCCTCAAAAGTGAGGAACTATGTCTCACCTTTCCCTGCGAGCAGACATATTTTGGCCACCGCATCGACAAATCTCGCGCTGATCTCGTCACACCCATACTGGTGGCTCCTGGAGTTTAGGGACATCATGTTTAAAACTTTTGTGAATTGCGATGTCCTTGCGTAATGTGATGCGTGGGCGCCCTCCAACACAGGTTTCCTGTCTGGACAGGCTAAAAAGGTTACGTTAAGAACAACTTCGTCTTCGTATAGGATTACTGAAGGTGCTGCATGGTGCTGCTGGATCTTGGAATGATGATGCTGAAACTGCTACTAGCACCAACTAAGGTTGGAGCTGCGCCTTGAGGATTTTCCGCTTGAGCTGGTACCACTTTTGAGTTCCGAGTGATGAACGCCTTGATTTCATCTTGGAACTTTTCAGCATTATGGACCTCAAGTTTGTCCTTGTTGCCTTTCGAAACAGGTTCGACACTCATCATCGGTGGTGCCTGAGGCGGTGACGATATTGGGCTCTCTACCTGAGCAGGTTCCAGCTCGATTGCAGCTTCTTGTGAAGGCACGATCTCTGCGCATGTCTCGCCAAAAACCACAGCAAGATCAAAATAAATGTAACATCCGTAGGTGATGCCACCAGCACTCAGGATCAATGACAAGCTTGCGGTCCAATAGCTTGTGTGGTCAGTGACGTAAAACAGACCGTAGACTTGAAGAAACATTGAAAGGACTGCTTCGCCTGTTTTCTCGCTTTGCACAAGTAACAAAACAGAATCCGTTCGTAAATTCGTCCTGAAAGAATGCCAAATATCAGCCAGAAGCCTGTAGGAACAAACAACGTGATTCAGAGACAAATCAATGATTGTTCGCAAAATGATAAAACCCTGTGCCGCTGCGAACCAGTAATGCTGCCTGTCCTGGTACAACCAGAACATCTGACAGTCCAATATGATGTCAGCCACAAAGAAACCTAGTTCGATGAGCATGAAAAGCCTATTGAAGCCAGGTGATCTTGCAATGTAGCCATTGGATCGAAGCTCATTGCGAAGTGCCACTTCTTCTGCAACTATGCTTTCTTGAAGTTCCGCATTCGACGGCACTGCGAAGGGATTTCCACTGCAGCAGCAAAACATCGCTGAGGCGAAACACCATATCAGTGGCCAAGCCACCATGAGCATAACAGCAAAGACCTGTACTCCATACCATGGATCACCTGCCATCATGCCTATATCTAGACTGATATACTCAGGCAAACCAGCGCGTCTGCGGTTTGCAATGTCTACCTCCTCTAGCGTACAAATGGTCGTCCTGGACCAATGCTTACAAGATTTGCAATCGCACAAATTGAGCTTCTCTGACTTGACCAGTGTGTCCTGAAGCCAATCAGACAATAGGGCAGCACATTCGTGCAGTTCACAAGACCGGGAAAGGATCGAGTCCCAAACCAAGGATTTTTCATCAGGAGAACTACAAAAGCCAGTGCTATCGAATAGAATGTTGCAGTAGTACTGGAAAGGCGCTGGAGGCCATGAAGTGCACACTTGGTCAAGTGTTATCTCGCCCGAAGTCCAAATTCCGAGATCCAAGTCACGTTTCGTATCCATGGGCATTGCAGATTCTGTGCAGTTGAATTGGGTCCCATTGGCAGCCATGCAGTATTGGGCTTTGATGTATCCCATTGCCAGAAATGGGGCAAAGTTCGTGACCTCATGGGTCTTGCGGTCACATGCCAAACCGACTTCTTCCAAGGCCTGCTTGCGCAGATGTTCGGACCACCAGGCGGGATCATGGCACCTTCTCTCAAAATCACGAATGGTGCGACATGCTGTGCTGTTGACATTGTTGCTTTGCGCATTGCACCTTTTGAGGTCGGAGTCAATTTCTGATTTGTAGTAGTAAGCCCAGTGTGCTTCAACCAAGGATCTTTCTGTACAAAGTATGGGTTCAACACGGTACACTACAAACAGCAAAAAAATGCCAGTGTAGGCCACACTGCAGGCAAGACGAATCCCCAAAGATGTGATGCCGAAAAATGAGCATGCTCTCTGATGCTCTCCCAGACCGAACCTTGAATAATGCTTGGGGCGCAACACATGCACCGGGTGCAAAAACGGATCAACAAAACTGCCTGCTCGCCAGCATGAAAGCTGAACCATAAGAAGCAGCACTGCCATTGTGACGTATGGAGACGTGACCAAATGGAGTCCCGGGACAATAGTTACTGCAGTGACTTCAGCAAACGACATCACCCAAACCACCAGCTGTCTCCACCATTCCTTCCGCAATACACGCCGTGAAGCTTCCAATCTGATGCTCAGACGGAATCGCGAAACCGGATCCCCCAGTCTTTCCATGGTTCATGCTATTTTTTTTTTCAGAAGAGTACCTCAGCTGAGCATTGTGGTTCCTTGTGCTTTAGATGTTTATATACATATATATATATATATATACAGTGTTTATATAAGTTATATATACAGTATATATAATCTACTGTTTGCCTTTGTTTCTCTGACTTCAACAGCCATATCGCTTGGGTCTCCAACATATCATGCGATGGATTGCCTATCCCCTGTTGCTAAAAGGCCTACTGGTGCGGGTGTGACCGCCGTGTGTTTGAGTGGCTACATGAGCCTGAAGCTGCTTCAAACATATTTAGAATTACAATGTATGTAGTGCCCCCAAGCCAGGTCTTGCTTCTGGCTAGATTGCAGTTCATTATTGGTCATTTAAGGGAATGGGTCAAAACCTTACCCCTGGTGAGCATCAAAATAGCTTTAAATGGACGTTCATCCACCTAAAAATGCTATTTATAGATATTGATCCATAGCCATATCATGTCATATGGAACACGTCACCTTTAAAATATGTGAAGGGAAATCAGAATATGCGATAATATGCGGGTCTCACGGGGAAATAAGATCCATGAAATAGACCTGAAAAAAATAGACCTGAAACCAGCCAAAAAAAAGGAAACCATGAAAACATATCAGTGAACAAGTAACAAGTAAAAAAAAAGCCCACAACCTCTGGGGCCTGCAGAGCTGATGATCCACTTCTCCTGCCTGACCAGTGGCCAGCGGCTGGGAAATGACAAGTGGCTTCCACAAAGTTTAGAAGGCTTTAGCAACGGTCACATATGGATGAATAAGGCTTTAATTCATGAGGCTTGATTTAATCAGGATGAAGACTGTGTTTTCCTATGTTTTTCTTACGCAAGATCATCCATTTCGGGCACATGGCGAGATCTGGGCCTCGGCCTCCAAATCCAGGTATAAAGGAGAAGTGTAGAGACCTTGGAGACACGCCCAAGATCTGGTGGGTCCCGGGTACCAAAACATGGCCCGTTGCTCGCAATACAGGGACTGTGTGGGTCACCTGCAGAGCTGCCCCTGGTGGCTAGAAGGACCCACAAGACCTGTCTGTTCTGGTTGGTGGTCGACCTACCCCTCTGAAAAATGATGGAGTGAAAGTCAGTTGGGATGATGACATGAACCCAATATGATGGGAAAAATAATCCAAAATAATCCAAATGTTCCAAACCACCAACCAGTAATTATGAAAAAAAATAGAAACCACGTCCAGTACCAATTAGGATGATCCTTCAAGTGGCCCTTTTGGGTATTGGTTGCCTAGTTGTGACTGGTCCGTGTAACAAAATAAAGCAAAGATGCAATCCCCAAGTATATCGGTCCAGCACAGTGCTTGCACGAGGTACTTCAGCTGCTGAGCAACTCTAGCCTTCTCTATAATTATAGTTATACAGTTATACAATGTTATGTAAAAGTGGATAGTCAGGGGTGGCTTGGTCTGGTGGCACCTATCCGACGTGAGTCTTTGCTGAAATCTGGTCGGTTTTTGCCAGCAACCCATCCCATCTTTGGGTTCTTACACAATTTGACTTGGACCTACATATATGCGTCAAATATTGTCAAATGTGTTGCAAAACTCTTGAAAACCACCTACCCCCGGGTCAACGACATGGCAATGGTTTCTTGCAGATTAATTTCCATGCTTGTAATTCTCGAAATTGGGATTGACCTATGTCAGGTCAAATACCAAAGACACTCCAGAAAAAGAAAATACGGAACTCCCAAAATGGACACAAAGGAACAAACCCTCCAAAGCGACGCGGTTTTTTCGGGTCCCAAGTGGCATGTCAGGGGTGTATCGCTATTTTCCATCCAATGTGTCCTGGACATAGCAAAAACTCCCGCAGCTGCCATGCTGAGCATCGCCACTTGGAGGGATCAAGGAGGCCTATGGAAAGACTGCCCAGTTCACCCCAATGGTCTAGGGATGTCTAGGGTTGAGGGTTGCAGCCAACCAAAAAACGCTATTCACATGCATTAACTATACAGTAGTATTACACAGTATCATTACATAACATTACACATAACATTCATACGTGAGGGTGTGGAATTTTCGACTACCGATCTATATATATATTTATACACATACTACATATATATATATATACAGTATATTACCTATAGGTATAATCCCATAATTACCATTCATTTAAAATCTCCCTAAGGCCGAAATGGCCCCCAACCCAAAAGTCATGAGTTTTATACGAACTATAATGACAATAGGATACAATAGAACTATAGTGTTTAAACGTCAAGTCTATATACACTCTACTGTATATCTTGCTATGGTAGCGTTTACAGTGCAGGTCATTAGTTCTATATTGACTATAAAAAGGAATTGGCTTCGAGCTCCTTACGAATAATTTGTGAAGGTTATTCCTTTTCGGCGTGGGACCATGTCAAGGCTTCGATTTGGCACACGTGCCTTACGCCTGAAATCGAGTGATCAGTGATCCTGGATTTTTAAAGAATGAAGTCGACCCTGGGTTTTACACCCAGCAGTAAGCAAGTGTCTTTGTGCGAAAATCGACAAAATATATGAAATTCCCCAGATCCACTTATTAACACTATTTATAATATATATATATATTGTATATATATATATATATTTATTATTCAAACATCAAGTATTGCCAGCTAAAAAGTGCCATAAAATGGGGATATGTCCCATGTGCACTCCACCAAATCCCGCCTCTTTAGGGTGTGGCACCTGTGTGCGGGTGGAGAGGGAGTCACGAAGTCCAATGCGGAAGTGTTGGCTTATAGATGCTTTTGGACACTAGATGACACTAGTAGTTTTTCATCTGAAGCGTCCAGTTTTGTTCAACTCACAAGACCTTCGAATACCCCATCTTTCTCACTGAAACATGCTCTTCCCTATCGATTCACGTCCTTCCTGAGAAGCTACTTAACCCCAAAATTATTGACATCATTGACTGTACATGCTAATGCAATTGTATAATCCACTATAAGCCTATCTATCTGATATATATATATATACACTGTCTCAGGGTACTTAGGGATTGTTTATATGAATTAATCATACGAGCTGCAATCCACGGACTGTTACTTGGCAGTCTCAACCATCATCACAGTTTCCAAATACCGGAAACCACCATCTACCCCCAGATCAGTGGTTGACAGTTGGTATACCATGGTATATCATGGTACATCACTATATCCATGATGCCCTCTATTTGATGGTCAAATTTCATGTTGAAAGGGACCATGGCACACTCATTCAGAGCGGGTTGTCCCAGCGCATCTTTGATAAACCATTGACACATACAGGTGCGTCTGGAAAGTGGATAGACCCCCGCAAATTGGCAATGCCTGTAGCAAGAAGGACAATGAGCATCCAAACAAAACCTGCAGGATCCAAAGACTCCTCCTACGTCGAGACATCCCAGCCAAAGTCAGCTTTCAGCACCTCAGTTAGACTTGGGCTAGCCTCCGCCTGCAGAAAAGAAAACGGCGATTTCGCAAGTGGGGCTATGGGGGAGTGCCTGATAAGACGCAAAGGTCCGCACAAATCCTGATAATGCTGATAACTATACTAAATATATTGGGGATGTTTTCCCCCCCACGGAACATCATATTTGGTGAGGTCGTTGTTCGGTGACTACATTACACCTCAGAAAGGAAGGTCTAAACAGACCCATCGAGATCGTGATTGTCTTGAGTGAGGGCGGCAAGACTGTTGAGCCACAGCCATTTTTGGGTGTCTCAGTGAAAAAATCAGGAAATGTCAGAAATCAATCACCACTGGATTCCAGGTGTCACCAAGGATTAAGTCCTCATTTCTTCATTCCCATCCCCCGTTGTATAAACAAATCCAATATACCCCGTGTTGTTGATTGTATATTACCATCACATATGTATGTATTATGATTATGATGTATGTAAATGTATATATATAATATAAATATATCCTGTGACTATCTGATTATCCTCATTATTCCTGATTATTGTGTCAGATACCAGATCATGGTTTGGTCCGAAAGTAGGGTACTAGCGCGCGGGTTCATTGAACGGGTCATTTTGGGGCATGCCCCCATTTTTAAGCTGGGGCATATCATATTGTCATATTATGATATATTATGCATCTTACAGGATAATATTCATACTATATAAAACTATCGAATCTAATCATAGTTAATACATACATCATACCTGGATTACTTATAATCATTCACTAAGCTCAAATAAGCCCATTTTTTTAGTAGGGATACTCAAGACTCGGTGAGGTCACCTCTGTCTCGCAGCGGGCCAAGAGATCCTGCCCAGGTCATGAAAATCAAAATCACCTGGCTGGAAACCTGGCTTTGTATGTGTTCAAACCTAAAAAAAGTGAGTGGTTTTTGGGGGTGGTTGATATGGGTTGATGGGCTTCAGATGAATTCATCACTCTGTGATATTTCAATAGAGATTCTGGGAGATGAAGCCTTCTGGATCCATCAACCACGATCTTACGGGGTCAACATATGAATATTATGAATAAGAATGTGGCCCTCCCAACGATAGCTTAAGTTGGTTTTCACAACTCACCGAAAAAAAACAACGAAGACGGGAAGTCAAAAGGGCGCCAGCGCTCCACGTTCAAACTCGGTCTTTTTTCTGTACAGCTTGGCAAAACATCAAGCGAAAGACGCCACAGGCGCAGACGCTCTGTCCATGGATGGAACTGGTGAAGGGTCTGGTTTCGGGGCCGATTCTGGCCCCAAACTTTCAAACCTAACCCGGGCACCCAGGACAGATCATGCTATAGTATGCTATATATCTGTGTCTGAGAAAGGACTCCTGTATGAAGCATGATTTGTGGATCTTTAGAGCCCACAGATCTTGTTCAGACAGGGAGAATCCATCCACTCGATACTTTGCAGTTCTGGGCTTTGCGACGGCAAATTATCATCATTCTGAAATCAATCGCGGAAAAAACTCGGTCAACACTATTAGCCTCTGGTAAACAGCCACATAACTATGGAACATGGCCATAGAAATAGTGGATTTTCCCATTAAAAATAGTGATTTTCAACAGCTATGTAAACGTTTACCAGAGGGTAACGGTTCGCTCGTTGATGCTACTGTCACCAACCTGGTGCCTCGATTTTTGAGTCAACCCGTTGCAACGGACACTGATATTTATGCGTCAACATTGAAAAACAAGAAGTATTTTATAGATTTTTATAGTATTTTTACCACCAACCAGATTCTAGATCATAGTAAATCCCTCATGTTTGTTGGTAAACCCCAATTTCCCCTATATTTGATGATCTTGCGGCTATGTATATGGCCAGGGGTTGCGGACTCCGACCAAGAGGTATTAGGTCTTACCCAAATGTCCCCAAATGGTTTCTGCGTCGACCCAGAGGCACTGCATTGAGGAGTGGAATTTCGCCTGTGAACTGCTGCGCAGAGAGGCGAGGATGGCAAGGCAACATGGGGCCCACTGAGGGCCCAGTGATGGGTGGAGGCACCCTTTTGAGGCATCCCAAAAACAATTAGGTGCCAAAGGAAGCTTCAGGGATGGCTCGAAATAATGGGATAGACATGGAATAAACTGGGAGATACTGGGAGTACTTAGTCTGAGTTCGATTTGTAGGCCACGTATATATAATTTGGAGATAAACTCAAGAATTGGGGACATACAAAGACGAATCTCAGCCAACTCCGGACCAAGAAAATAAAACATGGAAAGGGAAAACGAACAAAATGAAGCATCAAAAACAATCTTGTTGGGGGCCCTTTTGACGATATGAAAAATCCCAACAGCTACTAGCACCACCGCCTCACAGCAGCATGGTGGATTTTCAATTCAGATATTTTTCCGAAGACTGCAACAAGCATAACAAGCATAACAAGCAAACGCAGGCCAATATTTGAGATGCCAGGGAACCCCCATTGGAAAACCGAAATTTGATCTGCGGGATGTGACAGCCTGACAGCCATCCTGACAGCCATGAATGTTTGATTCCCAATGATTCTGTGGGGAAATTCTACATTCCACGAACATACGTCGCATTGAAGTGTTACTTTTATCAATT